>QTSX02000763.1:387540-432581 GCA_014839935.2 Entomophthora muscae | reverse complement strand
TTTCTTGTTGGGGAGTAGCCATACAGCCCATACTACGTCCTTTATTAGGGGGAATTTTATTTTAGGTAGGTAGTCAACCTACTGCTGCTATCACAGTTGCAACTGAACCAATGAGGATTCAGTATTTGGAATTGGGGAAGACAACAGTCCAATGGGAAGGACAGAGTAATAAGAATCAGGTATTGTTTATTGTAGTTTATTTTGATTAAAATACCATATGGGGAAAGCCACAAGGCCATAAGGGGGTGGCATAGTGGGAAGTTCCATGTAAGGTTTGAAGCCAAGGAATAACTTGTGCGGGGATCAGCAAGTCAATTTGGTAATGCTCCTAATTAGGATTAAGTACCTGCCATTTGATATTGCCATCAGATTAATCCATGTTGTTAGATACGTCAAGGGGCAACTCATCAAGTGCCCCCTGTGTATTGTAAGATATGGGTCATTATTTTAGAGATTAGGCCATTTTCTAATGCACATGCTGCTCAAGTCGCAGCATAACACAGTTCGATTTTGAAAAAGTAACTAATTACACAATTTATATTTAAAACATTAATAACTCAATGAAAAATTAATATTTTTTCACACTGTAAATTATCAAAATGAAGCTAAGAATCTTATCTTTCTATTGGTGTAAAAATTTTAATATGTATACTATGCTCAATATTAAAGCAAAAGTAATTTAAAAGAGCATAATCCAGATTTTATTATATGATTATATCTAATGATATAAAGTAGATCACTTCAAAGCTAATAAATACTCTTTTTTGAATACACAACAGATGTTTTTTATTTGACGAAATTAAAGATAAGATTGAGAGCTTTATTTTCGCATTTTATTTTATTTAAAAAGCTCAATTCTCTAGGATTTTATGATAGTTTGAAGTTAGGATGTTTTTATCACTGTTTAGATTGATTTTAAGGTTCAAGTGAGCTTCGAACCTCAAATTGAGCATTCTTTAAATGGAATTCTTTAATATTTTATCATTTAAAAATATGCGGAAGAGTTACAATTAACTGAATACATCATTTTAATTGATTTGCATTGATTACAAAGAGAATATGATGTAATAATAATGCTTAGCTGCTTCACATATATCACTTGTGCATGAAAACTGGGTATTTAATTAATTTCTGCAAATATAAATTCAAGTTCAAACTATAGTAAAAGCTATCACACCATTTCTTTCAGAATGGTGTCATATAGCTTGGTATATAAGAGATAAAGTACCACAGAGCTTCTAATCCAAATAACCCAATTCAAAGACCACATTCTGATCATAACTACTCCATCATTAAGGCACACATCAAAGATCTGACCTAATTACAGATTCAAAATACTACCATGTCCTCAGTTAAATTTACTTCTTCCATGCTACCCTTTTTTTCCTTGGGAGCTTCAACAAAAAGAGAGAGAATTGCAATGTTAAAAAAGGCATTCCTCTTTATTGCTGGTGATGATCTTGATAATTTCATCAAGCACTTCCTTACTCAAACTGAATTTGGGAAAGCTCAGTTCCTGCCAACTATTCAAAATCAAAAAGGCAATGAGTTCATTGAAAACTTAAAGGATCTCATGAAATCTTCTCCCCAAAAACATATCCCAGCCTTGCGATCTCTGGTTACTTCCAGTTACTCTTTAAAAGAGCTTAATGATATGGGGTTTAATATAACCAAAAGTGAGTTTGAATACTCAAGAAAAATAAATAAAAATAAAAATGTAAGCTTAAACAAAAAAAGCCAAAAAAATAATAACTATTCATTAAAAAAAGAAATAACTAAAAAAATAATTAAAAAATTGCTGGAAAATTCTTTTGAAACAAGCCAGTTTACAAAAAAAGTGCCTGAAAAAATTTATAAAGATATAGAAAAAGAGATGAGTAATTACTCAACTGAAATTAAATACTCTCTACTTAAAACAAAAAAAGAAATATATGAAAATATGAAAATAAAAAATGAAATTTCAGTTTCAATTTCCACTTACTATAAATTAATCCCTAAAAATATAATAAAAAGTAAAAAACAAACTGATATGTGCAATATTTGTAATTTAAAAAATTCACTAGAAAAAAGAAGGAAGAATGTGAAAGTAAAAACTTACCATTACCAGAATCTATAGACAATGACTTAAAGACTATTAATCAGCACCAAGACTTTTATGTTCATCAAAATTGTGAATATAAAAAAGATATTAATGAACTAGATGATGAGTCTTGTGTTGTAGTTATAGATTATAAAGAAAACTTAAAGGTTGGAGGTGGTCCAATTGAGACCAATAATTGTTTTTATTCAAAAAAACCAATCTCATTATTAGGGTTTGCATTAGTTTTTAAAGAAAACAATAAAATTAAATATGAATATCATGATTTTTTGTCTCAAATATTATCACATGATTCTTTATTTTCAGGTGAATGTCTAATAAGTCTTCTTAAATTAGATAGATTTAAAAAAATAAAAAATATAAAAGTATGGACAGATAATGGAAATCATTTTAGATCATATGAATTTTTATATTACTTATTTAAAGAGGCACCTAAATATATTAAGGGCTCTATAAAATATAACCGTTTTGTTGAATGCCATGGAAAAAGCATTGTTGATGGTCACTTTGGTGTAATATCAAAAATTTTAAAGGAAAAAGAAAATGTACTTTATATTAACAACATTAATGATCTAAAAAATATTTGTGAGAAAGAAGAAAGAAGAAAAGAATTATACAATTCATCTTTAACTGGTTCAATTGTTTCCCAAAAAGCATTTTTTTATATTTATGAAAGGAAATTTAGGCCTATAAAAAGAGAGCTTGAAGTTAAAAATCTGCGCATTAATCTTTCATATTTGATGAAAGATGGGAAGTTATATACTTCACCTTTAACATTTGAAAGCTTCTCAGAATATTCTGAGATATTTTATCATTTGAAATCACGTGATGATACCAGAGAAACAAAAATATCAGAAGATGCTAGTAGTGTATTGGGGCAAGTTCATGAAGTAGGGCAGCTTACTAGAGGGTGTATTTTAAATAGAGTTATCAGTCTTTCAAAAACAACAACCTTTTTTTCTGAAACAAACTAAGAATATTTATGATGAGCCAAAGATAGGGTAATAGCATTTATTGCTTTGGGGCTGCTATTACTCTCCCATGCAACTCATCATAAATATTTTTGGTTTGTAGTAGCACTTAAGATATTTTCAGTAGTACTATAAGTTGCAATTTTCAATTATAAAATCAATGAATTATTTTTTAAAAAATCACCCAAGCCCAAGATCAATTAAATATTTGGGATTGATTATATTTTACTCTTTCTGAATAATTTGAATATGAATAATGTGATTAAGTTATAAAATAACCAATCTGGCACCTAGGCATAACAAGAAAAATAATGTCCCATATGTTAGCAGGAAAGTCTGGAAACTTGGTTGCAACACACTTTTGGCAGGCACTCTGCTGCTGCCTTTAAAAATGCTCAGATCTGCATGAGCTTATCAACACAGAAGGCTCAAAAGAGGCCAAGGATATATTCAATTACTTTGCTGTCCTTGCTCTGGTCAGAAAGGAGGAGACAAAGCCCTTCTACAACCCCTCCTCTATCACCCATATATCATAGCCAATCAGGCAGCCTTTGCGCCTTTTATTGAGTATTTCAAAACTCAATGAGTTGGTATCTTTCAGGGAGCACACTGCATCAGAAAAGGCGGTGACTCAATCCAGTGGAACTACTAAAAGCAGGTCAAAGATGGTCTCATCAAAACCTTCTTTCCCTTGAAGGGTGGTATAGCCAGTTTGCTACAAGGGTCAGGGTTCAGAAGCCCAAATTCAACAAGATAATGGTGCATCTCAAAACCTAGCAGGCCATCTCTACCTGCCTTTTCAAGACTAGCATAAGACTAAGGGTGATCCTCTAACCAGACCAAGGTGGTGAAAAGGTACACAGAGATTAGCAAGGTGGTCCTTGCCTACTATCCCAAGGATAGAAAACTTGAGCATCTTTAGGCCATCTCTGTTGCTCTTTCTATTAATGTATGAGCCTTCCTTGATAAACTATTGCACCTCTTACTTCTTCAGCTTTGTCATTCTTTTAATTTTATTTAGTATTTGGTAAAAATATCTGCTTATTTTAAAGTATATATCACAGTTATACTAGATGAAAATGGTTGTTTTTGTGTATATTTTGAATTATGGGCTTTATGCAGCCTTGTTGCTACTAATTAACCCCTTTTTTATTGCAGATTTGAAATTTTGAGGCTTTTAAGCCTAAAAATGTTTTTAATTTTTATTTTTTTGAGAATTTTGTGTTTTTTTGGAGTTTGAAAAATCTAAAATTTTAAAACCAGGGTTTCTTAGTTGCAATGCTGTAAATTGAAATGTTGTTTTTACTATAAAATTGAGATGGCTGAAAACCAAAATAGCGTATTTTGAGATAACATAAATCAAGATGCTGTTTTCAAAATTGTGTGTCCTACCATTGTCAAATCCTTGGTCAAAATTTCAAATCACTTTTGCAGGAAACTCAGCTGAGTGAAAATTAAAATATTTAATAAAATCAACCATTTAATTTGACTTTTTTTGGTTTATTTAAATTGAAAATTTTGAATCCCTTGAGTAGATAACTCAATTAACTAAAAACAAAACAAAACAAGCAGATGCAGGATACATGAATCAGAAATGTGGGTTTCTAATGTACAATTTGAGATTTCCTGTATTTCAGACAAATCATAGACAACATGTAAACTTAATAAATCTGAAATTGTGGGACTGTCAAATCCAAGAACCAAATTTCAAATAAAAAATGAGGTGAATTTGAACAAATATAATTTATGGGTATCTCAAAAAGGATGTCAAAGGATCAAGAGTGGATTTGTGCTAATTTTTTTACTGTAAATTCAGAACCTGAACGTAAAAATGCGGGATTGTCAAATACTTGGTCCAAATTTTGAATCACTTTTGCCGGCAACTCAGCTGAGTGAAAAATAAAATATTTAATAAAATCAAACATTTAATTTGACTTTTTTTGATTTATTTAAATTGGCAAATTTTGAATCTCTTGAGCAGATAACTCAACTAACAAAAGATAAAACTCAGCAAACAAATTCAGGATACATGAATCAGAAATGCGGGATTCTAATGTACAGTTTGAGATTTTCTGTATTTCAAACAAATCATAGACATCATGTAAAACTTAACAAATCTGAAATTGCGGGATTGTCAAATCCGAGAACCAAGTTTCAAATCATAATTGCGGTGAATTTGAAATAAATAAAATTTATGGGTGTCTCAAAAAGGATGCTAAAGGATCTAGAGTGAATTTGTGCTGATTCTTTTAGGAATCATAGGCATTCTCAAAAATCACCCTATTCCAATTTAGGACGGCTAAAATTTAGATCATAATATTCACAAAATTAACATATGTAACAATTAAATTGACTAAAATATACATTCCTCTTCTTGAGTTTATTTTTTTAATAAAAATTTATTATGTCTTCTTTAAATAACAACCAAGTCAATGAGCTGTTCCCTGGACTTGACAAAATCATGCAGGGCTACACTGGGTCTCCCAATAGTGAAGCCTCTGACTATGGTCACTCCCAACCTGCAGGCCCCTCCACAAGCACTACCCAGGAGTGTGTTCTTTCTCCTGTGTCCTCAAGCATAGCCCTGTTTGCCCATCACACACAGGCAGCTGTAAACCAAATTGTGTATCAACACTAGCATCCAGAATTGGCCAAGTGAGCCACAGGGTCACCCAGGGAAGCTGAAATCCTGAAACAGCCAATCAGATGGCATTGACCAGTTCCCAAGATGAACACATCCCTCCCCCAGCCAATCAGCCTGCAAGACGCAGAAGAAAACTAATCACTCCGGAGATTGTTATCAAAATAGTTGAAAAGCAAGGGAAGCTTATGTCCCTCAGGGAAATTGCAGCCACAATGGGGTTTGAAAAGTCCAATGTGGCTGCAACCCTGCAAGCCCACGCCAACTGTGGACCCCCTACCAAGAAGACCCTGACTGGTGCCTGTACTTCAACCAAAGGTGACACAGCCCATCCCCTTATGATGGCCATTATGAAACATGACCTGCAGATGCTCCTGGTCCAGGTACGTCTCCAGTTGGGACTCCACAGCATCTTCACCAACAAAAAAATGGTGAATGTGTGGATGCACAGAGTTGCAGTTGCTGCTAGAATCTTGTCCAATCAAGTTCTCAGTGGCCCAATTTTGGTGGACACTGACCCCTACAATTCAACTATTATTAATTTTATCAAAGGGAGGGCAATGAGGGCCCATAATGACGTAATCTTCCTGTTGTATGCTAAGATATCTGCAAGTATCCAAGACTTTGGAGAGAAGCGTATCCAGTCTGACGTGTACAAGTGCAGCCAAATATTGTATTGGTTTGTCAGGGTTTTATTGGCAGTTCTCATTAGGCGTCAATTATTACATGGCAATATCAAAAACCGCAGATGGGTATGCCTACCAGACAGAGCTCAAGGCCATGCTGGAGGAGTGGGCCACACAAAACACTATGCACACAGTTGTACTGAGTGCAGAGATGGAGCAGCAGGAATGGACAACCCAAGAAATCAGGGCTGCAGGGCATACCTGCTGGTCCTACCCCATCAACTACGCCAACATGCATCTTGCATATGTATGTCTCTACAATTTTGGTTACACCCTCAGGCGCCTAAAGCCTGCCATCTACAACAAACTATGCACCCAAATTGGTAAGGGGTATGAGCTTTTCCCTTCTGCGTCTGTCCAGGACTTATTTGATCTCATCATCTTCTATGCAAGTGATAGTGATAACTCCAGAAAGGACCCCTGTCTCCCCCCATGCCAGTCCATTCATTTTGTCAAGCCAGTATATGTGACAGAAGAAGAATTAAAGCAATCAGCTCTTGCTGCCCCTTCCCAGTCAACAACTATCTGCCTCCCCAATCCCCCAATCAAGCCACCTGCCTTCCAACCCTGACTCCCAAAACACCACCCATTCCCTCCCCACTATCTCTGATGCTGCTTTTTTCACAGGCGCAGATGAAGGCAATGTTCATTCTGCCCATTCCCTCCCCCTTCCTGTCCTTTGATTAGTAAATAAATCTTTTCTTTGTGACAATTTATTAAAATTGGTATCTCTCTTTAAATTCATAATTAATAATATTTTCTTTTTATATTATCAACATTTCCCATAATTAATACAATGTTGTACATTTTACATTTAGCTTAAAATTATGAGCATACATATTTTTTATCATCATTAATAAATTAAAGACAATAAACGTAAATATTGCATTAGAATATTGCAATTAGACATCAACTCTTGATATTTTGATATTATGTGCATAATTCAATGCATTTTGTTTAATAAAATCCATTTTAAACTTGGCCTTTTCCATTATAATTTGATGAAATGGACTGTGTTTATATTAGGGCCATTAACGCTTAGTACAAAGATTAAAAAATAAGTGTATTTTACAGCCTGTATATTTACCTATTGGTAATAATTCTGTAAACTTTTCAGTCAGATTTTGCGAGGTAATAATATATTGGGTTAACAAATTACAGTAGTTTTAAAAGCTATGGCAACAACCAAAAATACCTCAGATTTAAACAAAATGATTTCATATTTAAACAAAATACATCTCTCAGGTTAAAATATACACTCTGTTAACAGGTTTATTGGTGTTAATGGGCAAAATGGGTCAACACAGTAACAAAAGGCTAACACATAAAGCAAAACCATTCAAAATACAATCCAAAATACATTGATTCACAAAAAAATGGTGTGAGTTGACTTTTGGTGTACATGTGTTTACTATGTGAATTGGTGACAAAATACACTCAAGCAAGGTGTGTCAAAACGCAAACCAAAAACAAAACACAATAGCAACTCACTGCGTAAACAAAATCACTCACACAATGTGTGCAATGTATTGTAATCATGAATGATACCAAGGTATCTAAAATAAGACATAAGATCTGACACATAAATTTTAAAAATATTGTGTTGGGTGTTTGAATTTGGCAGTAAAATCTAGGAAAATGGGTGGATTTTTTGAGTATTTCAAAATGGGCATTGTAAAACCAAAAACAACTAACTAAGAAATAAATAATCTATAATTGGGATATTGGGTGGGAAAAAATATTAATCAAATATCCATAAACAGATAAAAGCAAAAATTAAAAATAGGGAGTAACTTAATTAAGTTTTATTTAATATTTTATTAAATTCTCAAAATGGAAGGAACACAGCAACAGACTACCATTGCATCTGTTGTGCGCCACGGTCATGGTTGCCCCCACGGGTCAAAGAATAGACTTAGTACAACACAAGTGCCTACTCAGGAGGGAGGCAGGAGAGGAGAGTTCCATAGTGACGCTGCACTGACACAGCTGGTTCAAGGAGCAAAAGCTGCTAGGGTGCAGAGCATAAACCCTTGGGTCCCAAAGCTGACCCGGAAGTCAACCAGGGTCACCACTATAAAGAAAGTTAGAAACAAGGAATTAGAACTTACTTTGTATGTGTTTGAAGTTGTGTACTGGCAAGAGTCAGTACCATCAGCCATGCTGGAGAAGGTGAAGCCTGTACTTGATACTAGATACAAGCCCTACATCAGTGATGGTAATCAGGAGGATGACAAGGAGCCCCAGTTCTATCAAACCAATGAGGAACAGCTGGTGTTAAAAAAGGTTGCAGCCTTCTATACCAAGGTACCTATGCCCTGTGTTGTGCCCAATGCCAACAAGTCAATCCCCACTGCTAAAAAGCCCGCCAGAAGTTCATCCCCAACATCAAACCCATCATCATGCTTAAGCTAATGCAGAAATTGGGTGATTACAAGGCGGCCACAGCCCTTGTTGGGGTGGATCTCAAGTACGCCTCAAAGACATTCAACATCTTCATCAATACTGGCTGAGCCCTTGCTTCAGAGAAATACTTATGCGTGCAACCATGCTCACCAAGGAGCACAAATGGGCAATCTGCCAGTGGATAACCCGGGATTGCCATCTTGAACTGGCAAATATACAGGCCATGGTTAAATCTACTTTTGGGATCAAGGCCTCAATTTCCTTCTATTATCATTTGGTCAAGGGAATGCACTTTTCCTAGAAAAAGCTCGGGGTATCCCCCTACAACAGAAACAGTCCAGCCAATATTGACATCCAGAAAAACTACACAGAGGTCTACACTGCCCTCAAATCCAAGGGGACAGTCAAATTTTATTATATTGACAAATCAGCATTTGCCTTGTCAATGCACAATGAGTATGGCTATGTCCTCAAAGGCTCCAATGACAGGATGGCTTGGCATGCTGCAGTCCGCGCCACAGCCTACTCAATGGTGGCTCTCCCTGGTCCAAAGGGGGTTGAGCTTTATCAAATAATATTGGGTTCTCACAACAGCTGTACCTTCCTATCATTTCTCCAATTGGTCCAGGAGCACCTGAGGTGCACAAGCCCTGGCTTCACAAATGTCATTGTGTTGGACAACATTGGTCTCCACAAGGTGGCTGATATTCTTGAGGAATTTCCAATGATTGACACAAGCATTGCAGTGGCCCCCCAGCAATTGGTCACAGCAAATTTACGCTTTCTCTTCCTCCCAGCTTATTTGCCAATCCTAAATCCCATTGAGGAAGTCTTTGGGTGGCTCAAGCAAGTTGTCAAGCAAGGAACCCCAACTGGGACCAAGGACCTCTTTAATTTGCTGCAGGCTGGGATCCACATCCTCCCAGCTGAGACCGTGGCCAAATTCTATGACCATGCTGATTTGTTCATCCCTGCATGCCTAGCCAAACAGCCAATCAATTAAAGGCTTAGTTTGTCCAATTTTTTTATACTCTCTTATTTACTATTCAAGATTTATTAATTATCATTTTATACTTAAATGTTTCCAAGCCTGCAATCACATTCAGAAGAGCCATCAATAGATGTAAGTAATTTATTTATTTTATTATATATTATTTTATTATGCCATCTGAGGTAATCCCAAACGCTCAATACTGGATTACGCAAATAGATTTAAATCACTTTGGTCAAACAAATATAAAAATAGTTTAAAAAAAATTAAATGTAAAATGTACAAGTTGGAATTTATTTTATGCTTTTATGAAACCTGTTTCCGCAATATATTTTGCAAAACTGGTTTGCAGAAATAAAAATTATAAGTATTTATTATAATTAGAATACTATAAATTGTAATAAAATTTATTGGAATCATATTTTTATTATGTGCGCCTGTAGTGGGTTCTTTGGTATGTACCCACCCCAGGATGGAGGTGGCGCACAACCTCCACGCCACACTGTGAACAGTGGATACACCCTTATTGAAATACTCCCTCCTGCTGGTGAAAGGCAGTAGGGTCAGGTGGGAGTGAAGCAGCAGCTTTTTAAGTGGGGCTACAAACCCATATATCCCAGCCAGGACCAGGGCGTCCTGGATCACATGATCAACCAAGTCATATCCAGGGGGGACCTTCTTCCTGTCAAGTGCGAGACGGGCCTTGTCAATTCCCAGAAGGACCCCATCCAGGTCCTCTAAAGACGCGCCCATCCCAAAGTAGAATAGGAACCCCAGGTAAACAACCAGATGAAGCCTTTGTCCAGCAAAGGATTCTGTAAACTCATAAAGTTTGTTGTATACTGTGCTGATCTTTTTCTTGTGCTTGGTTTTTGCAAAAAACAGCTCCATAGCTACAGGGGGCCCTGTCTCATTGGTGCTCCAGGCCAGCCCAAAGTCCGCCAGGAGGATCTTGGTCTTTTTTATGGCTGTTGTGTCTGCAACAGCCAATTTGCCCACTGCGCACCCAAAGTTCTCCAACAGGTAAGATATGATGTGCTCCACCAGGAAGCAGAAGCAAGCAGCCGCATGGGCCTGGCCAATCTCCAGTACATTCTTGAATGAGAGCATCTCCAGGACATCCCAAACAAGCTCAATGGAGTTTACACAGTAAACTCCACTGAGGGATACCGGGTCCAGGCAGATCAGTTGGGCATCCTTGTAGGCAGTAACTGCCCACTCAGATGCCCCCTTGCCATGCGTCAGCCCAGCTAATGCCTCCTGCTACATAGAAAAGGACCTGTGGATGTGGTCCTCCAGCTCCTGCAAGACAGGGGGGACATATACAGCTGCTTGGCCACATGAGTGGCATAGTTTGCGTAGGAGGTGGGGGGGACAAAAATGACCAGGACCTGGAAGAGTTCACTGTCTACATTTTCCAAGAAAAAAAGGTAAGTATTTTGAAAATTTATTAATTTTATTTTTTAGGTTATCCTGTTGTGTTTCTTCCTTGCGCTTGGCCTTGGCCAGCTTGGCCATTCTTGGTGCAAGAAGTTGAGCAGGCAATTCTGTGTCCTCTTTCCTGGCGCACTTGGCTGTCTTGAGATAGGCATACATTTCTGGGTCATCCGTTCAGACAGACAGTGCAGAGAGGGGTAAATGACTTGAACTGGAGGCCCTTGACCACAGTTTTTTTGAATATTTAGTAAGTGATCAATTGTCTTCTACAGGGTGTCTGGTATTTTGGTCATAAGAGCCTTTGCAGACACCTTGTCTATTTTTTCCCCTTCAATAATGGCATACTTAACTCTTGCTTTGACCTTGCGGTCAATCTCTTTAATTTCAGCAATTGCTGAGTTGAGGTCTTTTAGCAGCTTCTCCAATTCTCTCATTGATTTTTTACTAACTTTTCCATATGTTTTTATAGCTTTCATCCAATAAAATCTGTATTTTTCTGATACTATTGCCTCTTTGTTTATCTCTCTTTGTTTTCACATTAATCCAATATCCCATTTTCCCCCCATTGTGTATATGTTTTACGCTTATCTCAATATGTATTGTTTGCTTTGTGTTGGCATTTTTTCCTTAATTGCCATATTATTTTTGGCGTTTTGCACAGCCCCTTGTGAAAATATTAACAACAGTTTGGTGAACAACTAATTTTGAATTAGAAAATTATAGTTTAACTGTTTTTAGATAAAGTTGTTACTGATCCAAATTCAAAACCTTAATGATAAACTTTAAGCCAATCAGGAGCCAAGTGATATAGTGATTTTTGTGACATAAAGGGACATATAAATAATTCTTTGGTGTATGTGCGCTAGTTAATATGATTGGCTGGATCTTTTGCCATTGTGCGCCATTGCCACTGTGGCAAGTTGTTGATGGACTAGTGCTAACCCAGCAGCTGATTGTGCACATGTCCACAAACAACTTGCCACAGCGGCAATGGCGTACAATGGCAAAACATCCAGCCAATCATATTTTTAGCGCACATGCATCAAAGAATTATTGAATGACTTTTTATGTTACAACAATCACTTTATCACTTAGCTCCTGATTGGCTTAAAGTTTATCATTAAGGTTTTGAATTTGGATCAGTAACAACTTTATCTAAAAACAGTTAAAATTATAATTTTCTAATTTAAATTATGCTGATCACCAAATTATTGTTAATATTTTCACAAGGGGATGTGTTTGGGTGCTAAAAATAACTGTGTTCAGGATCTAGATACATGACATAGTAAATATATAATTTTATATAAATAAGCTGAACATAAGAATAAAACCAACTATAAACAAAGAGAACATGAACAATTGAAATTCAAAAAAATAATATAAATAGAAAATGCTTGGTGACAGAGGTTTATTGGGGCTGGGAAGAGTGATGCCTAATAGGCAGAATGGCGCGGGAAGGAAGACATAGAGGCAGGGCTGGCCTGGGGGGTCTGGGATTGGGTGGGTTGGGCTTGCAGGTTAGGGGTGTTGGTGATGGGGGTGGAGGCAGGAGTATTTTGCATGATGGCTGGCATATAACGCTTGTCGTATTCCTCATTGGTCTGTGGCTGAATAGCTGGTAAGTGGCAGTGGCCTGAGATGAAAGGCACTTATCCTTACATGATTGGTTGCCCATGTTCACATGGAAAAACATTTGCACAAACAAGTCAGCCACCATCTGGCGGCTAAAGAGAAAATTGTGGTCAAGGACCCCAAGATAGAGGTTGTTGAAAGCCTAAGGGTGGCGCTCCCATAGTGTATCTCCAATGTTGAAGAATACAACATCAGTCAGATGCACGTCTGCATGGCCAGCAGGGTAGACTGAGACCTGGTGCCCGCGTCCCTGGATGGCCTCAAGGGCGGTGGAGCTACCCTTCATCTGGTGGCTCAAGAAAACACAGTACTTGGAATTTGAGCCATCCCAGGAGTCAAGTAATCCACCAAGGATATGGCTATATGAGTAGTCATTGATAAAATCTGGGTTTGTCCAATAGTAGACAAAACTCTTGGCTGAAACAGCCAGAAATGCACTAATGAACGTCCCCTTCTTGACCTTCTTCCTTCTATTCTTGGTGGCGGCTTTTCCTTGCTTGCCAAAATCATCAAAAGCTATTGATAGCTTGTAATAGGAGATGAACATGACATCATCAGTTAGACTAGTCAGACATCAGACCAGGGTTGATTTGATGGCAGTGTCATACGGGGAATCCTCAGCACTATCCCATTGGTTGCCAGCAAAATTGGTAAGAACCCATATGGAAGCCACCTTCCCATACATCCAGAGCTGCACCATGCGCTTAGAGACCCATATGTTATGGTGCGTGAGCTGCTTCTGGACCTGAGTCAAGGGAAGCTTGGGATCTCGCTGGAGGAGGTCAAGCATGATTGGGTATGCCTCAGATATTTGTGACTCAGGAGCCTTCTTGGGCTTCTTGGCTGTCCCAATCAGATTCCCCCTGTTCATCAGGTTGTTGAATCCCGCATGACAGTAGCTTGGGTAAATTGCAACTGGGCAGCAATCTGTTCCCAGGACAGACCCTGTAGATTCAGTGCCACAATTTCCTGAATAATTTGGGTGGTGATGATTTGTTGCTTGGGGCGCTGGGCCAGGGAGCTGAAGCCTGATTGGCTGTAGGGGGGCAGGTGGGTGGTGGCAGGAAGTTGTTTTAAATCAAGGTTGCCATCCTGATTGGTTGGTTGGTGGGCAGGTTGTGCGGGGGTGGGTACGGGAGCAGGGGCAGAGCTAGACACTAAGTGACTCTCAAACAAATCAAAGCCATAGGGGTTGGTGGTCAGTAACAGATCTGCTTCCTTGTTACCTGCCAAAAAGGCTTGGGTGTAAACAGGTGCCTCCACGTTCTGAGCCTTGCCTCCATTGAAGCTGGCTTGGCTACTGCTGGCTTGGCTGCTGGCGCCGTCAAATATATTGCTTGTAAAAACCATTGTAAAAAACCTAGGATAAAATCACTAAAAGTAGAAATTTTAAAATTTAATGATTTATTTTTATTGTAATCTCAAGTCCATATTTGGAAGGTTCTCAAAACCTTTTCATATAAATCTGAAGACATGAAAAAGGATAAAATGCCTCTGTTCCTAAATTGGATAGCTGTTGATTGGCCGTTAAACTGTTATTTTTCTATTTTAGGCTGCTCATACTACACATCTTGTGAGTTCATTTTGTTTTGTGCTTGTGGAATATTGCTTCTAGATTGCTCAAATTTTGTTTCATTTTAGTCCCTTTTTTGGTGCCTCATGTGAATCCTGGTTGGATTATAATATACTCTGGAGCATCATCCATCCATTTCACTTGTTGTGTCAGTTCATTTTGTTTATGTTTTGAACTACATTGCTTGATGTTTGATATAATTTTGTATAATGGGCTAGTGAAAATTTGTTTTTTGTTTGACAGTCCATTTATTAACTGAAATTTTATAAAATAATTGAATCCTGAATCTTGCGCAGCTTGGATTTTGTTTAAATCTGAGGTATTTTTGGTTGTTACCATAGCTTTTAAAACTACTGTACTGTTTATTGTCATTAATTGGCTGATTTTCTTTGCTGTGGCTATTGTGCATTTTCTGATATTTACGCACTAGTATCCAATTGGTTGGCTTCACATCCAATTGCACAGGTGATAGGAAAACAAGCCGCAACCCTGATCACATCCAGTCTCAGGTTGGCAGCTTGTTTTCCTATTGCCTGTGCAATTTGATGTGAAGCCAACCAATTGGATACTAGTGCGTAAATATCAGAAAACGCACAATAGCCACAGCAAAGAAAATCAGCCAATTAATGACAATAAACAGTATTCTATTAACACATTACATTATTATTACCTTGCAAAATCCAACTAAAAAGTTTATAGAATATTTACCAATAGGTAAACTACAGGCTGTAAAATGCACTATGTATCAATATTTGTACTAAGTGTTAATGGCTCTCTAATATTAACAAAGTCAATTTCATCAAATTATAATGGAAAAAAGCAAAATTTTACAATGGATTTTATTAAACAAAATGCATTGAGTTATGCACACAATATCAAAATATCAAGAGTTGACGTCTAATTGCAATATTCTAATGCAATATTTACGTTTATTGTCTTTAATTTATTAATGATGATGAAAAATATGTCTGCGTTGAAGATAGTACTATAAAAACCAGTTTTTTGATGGAATTCAAACAAAATGTCAAAAATCTATAACTTGATCAACAAATTAGAAGCACACCTGCAAAAGGTTGTTAGAATAGAAAAAAATATCAGGGAAATAGTGACAGGAAAGCTGGGTAACAAGGGCCAGCCACTAATCCAGTCAAAAGAAGATGCTCTGGATAAATTGGGAAATATTATAGATTAAAAGAACAAAGAAGCATTACTTAATCTACAGGGAACAATTTTATCAAGTCTGAAGTTCAACAACATGGCCTACAATTTGTGGGAGTTCTGGCAGGGGGCCAAAGGAAACAATAAGATCAAACTAATTGAAGGAACATAAATTCAAAAGGAAATTAACACCAATGAAGAGGAAAACAATTGAATGGAAACAGATGAAAATCAAACACAATCAAGAAGTAGAAGCACTTCAAGAAATACATAAGCTATCAAATGAAAACCAAGAAGAAACACAAGTTGCAAGAAAGATAAGAAAAATTCAGCCTAGAAAAATTAATGAAGAGCATCCAACGCTCAAGAAGTTTGCCAAAGTGGCGCCTGTGGCTGAGGGGGCCACAGGGGAAACAATTAGTAAGTCTTTTTATGTTTTACTTATATTTATTTTAGTCATCACCAGGGATGGGGATGAGGTCACGGAAGTGGCAGCTTATACACCGAGTTGGTTTTACAGGGGTTACCAGTCACTGGTGGCCCCTGTAAAACAAATAAATAAAAACCAAATAAATAAAATAATTCAACATAGTATGAATAATTTTTTTAATATTGAAGCTCAAGATAGGGAATATTCACCACCCGCAGGGTGCTTGCCATGGATAAGGGAAGCATATGAACTAGGATCAAATATCAAAATCAAAGAAATGAATGAAATTTGCGGGGATATAAAACTGAACTTTGATGAATACATATACAAAAGCATTCAACAATTCCCCTTCACAAACATCAACAAATATGAAAAGAATTTAATGAAAACCAACTTTCAAATAGGAAATGAATATTTGAAATCTGCAATTTTTAATGAAGTTTTTAAGGCACTATCAAATAAAACTGGGATGCAGTCTTTGTGAATAATTTTAAACCTTTATTAATATTGTTTGCCAAGGCCTGGGGGGCTGATTCAAGTCAGGTGCCCCTCAGAATCCTCTTCAAGTTCAATCAAACATCCTATATTAATAGGTTAGTTTAAACTTTCAAAAAAGTATGCATGTTCTCAGAAAAGTATACCTCACAGAGAATCCACGTCATGGTATACCTGGAAATCCTCCTACACTGCATATTAGAAAACCAACGTCAAAAAGTTGGAGGATGTACCTATTCACATGGATATTTGCTGCGTAGCCCTCAACTGCCAGAAGACACCACAGGGACATAGGACAGTTGAGCACTTCCTGTATGACTCATTTGCATTGGCAATGTTATACAGGTACTACATGCCCCCCCCAAAACCTACTAGTCAATTCACTCACCCGCCTGCCTTTTATCAAACAATCAACAACCATGGGGTACAGGGCGCCACTCCTCTAGCAATCATATCCAGGGTTGTCCACCACATACAGAAGAGTATGTGGATCCAATTAGATGCATTAGCTGACAATTTAATTTTGGGGTATAATTCCCTGGAATAATCACATTCCCTTTCCAATTAGCATCCCCCAATACATATTTTCCCCTTGCAAATTAAAATTTTTTACTTCTTATATTTTAGTATCTAAAAGTTAATATTAAAATTTTAATAATAAATATTACAATATTAAAATTTTTAATATCAAATATTTTAATATTGAGTAAATCACAATTTAATAAAATTGTTATATTTCAATTATTTAAACTTTAATATTTTACTTTTAAGATTTATAATCATAATTTTACTTTTAATATTTTAATTTTTATTTTAAATTTTAGTATATAAATTATAATATTAATATATCTAAATATATTACAAGACATTAGTTAAAGTTGCAATCACGTCAAATATTAAAAATAAGTTAAAATGTTTTTATTTATTAGTTTGTCGAGTACGGGTTTACTTATCACATAGATAAACATTGAGAATTGAATTTATATGCATCATGCGGTCTGCTCCACTATTGTTCTAAACAAATGATTTTTTAGAACTCAAATTACCTTTCCCTTGTAATGTGATTTGATAAACATATTCAATATACTTGACCCGCGTCCTAAGTACTAATTAGTAAGCAATACATGAAAACATTGGTGGTCGTGTTGTGTGGCTATAGTGGCACTGAAATAACAAGGATCAGATGATGACATGCAAGGTCCAATTTGTGGCTTAAAAAGCCAAAATACCATCAACAATTCACGATTATTTAAATAAACTAATTTATTTCTATCTTTTTTTAATTTATTTGTTTGTTAGCGCAAAAGCCAATAATACTATTCAGTGCATTATAATAAAAATATTTACCTCATACCTAGTATAATTATTTTACTTACCTTTTCTATATATTCTTATATGTCTATAATACATTCAAACATCACATTATTATATATAAATAATAATTATTGAGTCCTAATAAAAACAAACTAAATAAAATTAAAACTAAATAAAACCCAGAGCGCCAATTTATCTGATTGGCTCAGAGGCCAGGGCTTTTGAGAGGAATGATTCTGAGTGCTCATAGAAAGCTGTCACCACATTGGGTGGCATTAAATATTGGCTGATCTTGAGAATGTTGAAGAAATCCTCTGTGTCCTGAGGGGGTAGGACACGCCATTTCAAAAACAGCATCTCAAAAAACGCCATCTCAAATTTAATTCAAGATAGCGTTTTTTGCGTTAGTGATTTTGAATCACAAAAAAAATAAAATAAACAATAAATAGTTAAAATTTATATATTCCTTTATAATGCAGCATCTCAAAATTATGCCATCTCAATTCTGTCACTTCAAGTCAGATTAATTATATCTTATTGTCAATTTGCAGGCTCAACCCGCCACCAAGGTTCCAACCAAGCAGGTTTGTGACCCACAATCTGAATATCTGGTCACTCAAAGCCAGACTAGGAAGTCAACTCAAATTACCAAATTCAACAACATGAACAGATGATGATCCTTTACAGTGGATACCTTGTTTCGGCGCTTGACTTGTTATCAGGATCAAGTCACCCCCTCCTTCCATCCAACTGTGTGATCACCAATCATGTTCCTGCTATCCATTGATTCACATGAACTATATAATCACTATCTCCCAATAAAGATTTTTATCTAGCTTCTAAATATTTTCCCCGTGTAACTCTGCTATAACAACACAGTTACAACATTGGTAGCACAGGTAGGTTCTCCATCCTACCTTATCTTGAAAAATTCCTCCAGTTGCCTGCACACGCCGCGGCCAACAAATCCTCAACAGAATTATGTCTGGCCTCCTGCCTGACTGGACTCTGTACACACCTGATACCGCAATACCTGATGGTTTTGTCCTATACCAAAACACAGTGATCCCGCTACCTGCCTTCAATACCATGTCTGCACAAGGGTTCTTTCAGGCTCCGCCATTGATGCCGCAACCAGCCAACAAAACCACCATGCTTGCCTATGTAGCTCAAAGACTTCAAAGTGCTGCCCTGGAACTTTTTGCTGGGGCCAACAACAACAACACTGCCACATGGATCCAGTCTGCCCAGAGTAATCTAGCTCATATGGAATGCCCACAGCAATTTTGGATTGCAGAGATTTCCATTTTCCTGACCCATAATGCTGGCACCTGGTGCAACAAGTGGCACAAAGAGCACACTGACAAGAACTGGGATACCTTTAAACAAGACTTCCTGGCAAGATTTGTGCTAAAGGATACAGCACTCATGATCATTTGCCAAGTAAAGAACCTGACCCAGACAGGCATTGTAAAGGAACTCACCTGCGCCTACAAGGAACTCTGTCTTTGTGCACCATCCAACATGGCCTTTGACACCCCAGCCACACACCTCATGTACTACAACACTCTTAAGTTGCACGTGATGAGACATGTGAACCTGGATCAGGTGTCCAACCTACAAAGCCTGTACTGTGAAGCGGAGAAAGCAGAGCAGGCATCCAACACACTGCATAAGGCACAAACTTGGAAACAAAAAAGACCCAAGGATTCTCATCCAAGCGGGCACTCCTCTCAACCACCTCCTGGAGGCAACAGAAGCAACACCAACCACAAGCCCACGGGTTCCAATAGACATGGAAATGGAAACAATGGCCAGTCAAACTGTACCCATTTCCGCAACACCGCCACGCAAGGCAACCCAGATGAGGGAAAAGCCCAGGGAGAGCACTAAGCAAGCCAAGCTCTCCCCACACAACTCCTGACTTGCCCAATTATGAATACCAACCCGAGGACGTGGACCAATGCCCAATGATCCAGGTGCCCTCAGAAGACCCAGTACTGTACACCATTGCCAGACATCCCAATAAATTGATGTCCTATCCTTTCTGCTTTTGCAGTTACACAGGCTCAGCACTATTGGACTCAGGCGCAGACCAAACCTTAGTCAACAACAGCTTTGTGAATAAGTTTAAGCTGGCCACTAATCCTTTGCGGATTAAAAATGTGGTCCTGGCTGATGAACACCACATTGCTGTGATAAAGGAAACTACCCCCTTCTCTGTCATGCTTGAGAACCTTCACTCCACCATCCAAGGTCCTATCATTGAATTTCCTAAGTTTGACATTGTACTGGAACTAAACTGGTTATAAAAGAACAACCCTCACGTAGACTGGGCGACTTCAGTATTGACCATCAAGCGTGTAGGTGACAACCACCAGATCTACCCTGACTCTGTGGACCAACTACTACGCAACCACGTCTTTGTGCATATCACAGAGACCCAGGGCAAGAAGAAAGATTTGAAGTCAATTGACTGGGACTCCTGCCAGTACAAGATCATACACTTCAAAGACCACCAGGACATCTCCACGCCTCAGGACCACAACATTGTGGCCTGCCACCCAGAAATCTTTAAGGAAGCGTTACCTGGGCTTCCTCCTGAGAAGCATATTCAGCACTCTATCCAAATCAAGGGGGCTGTACCTAAGGCGCGCCCTATCTACAGGCTGACCCCAAATGAAGACAACGCCTTACACGCCTACCTCAAGGAAGCAATGGAAAAAGGACTTATCCACCCCTCACATTCTCCCTTTGGGGCCGCTGTATTTCTTATGGCTAAGAAGGACGGTACCTTACGCCTGGTCACAGACTACCACACGCTAAAAAAATTTACCATTAAGAATTTTTACCCACTACCACTGATTGATAACCTCTTTGATGCCTTGGGAGGAGCCACTGTCTTCTCTAAAATTGATCTAACTGCAGGCTACAATCAGATTTGTATCAAGGAGGAAGACATCCCCAAAACGGCCTTCCACACTAAATACAGCTCCTACAAATGTGTGGTGCTCAACTTTGGCATGACCAATGCTCTGTCTACCTTTGTAACCTTCATGAATGAAGTATTTGCACTCCACATGGCAAAAACGACCTAGTGTACCTAGACAACATTATTGTTTACAGTCCCTTGGTGGAACAGCACCACAAAGACCTGGAGGCAGTCTTTGCAACCTTGGCACAACACAAACTGTTGGCCAAGCCCTCCAAGTGCCAGTTCTTCTGTGAGCAACTACCCTTCCTGGGACATATAGTCTCAAAGGATGGCATCAAACCCAACAGTCAAAAGATACAGGCCATCTGCAAGATGCCACCATCCAAGGATAAGTTGGAACTCTGCACCTTCTTGGGAATAGTGGCCTATGTACAATGCTTCATACCTGACTGTGGCGTCTTGACTGCCCCCTTATCCGCTATAACCGGCGCCAAGTCTAAGTTTGTGTGGACCCCCCAACGTGACCTCTGTTTTAGACACCTCAAAGAGAAGCTTACAACAGCTCCCATCCTGCAATACCCCAAACGTGACAGGGAATACCAGATGGAAACTGACACCTCAGATGCATCCATTGGGGGAGTACTACAAATCAAAAATAGTGACAGTGACTTCCTGCCTGTAGCCTACAAATTGCAGAAATTGACTGATGGCAAGTGTCAATATCCTATCCACAACAAGGAACTACTGGCTATAGAGCACCTCCTAGTCAAATGGTGCTGCTACCTAGAATGCCAGGAAGAATTAACAGCATTAACCAATCACAAGTCACTCATCTATTTTAAGACTCAAGCAAATCTGTTGCGCCGCCAAGCGCAGTGGATGGAACTATTAGAGAGGTTTAACATGCTCATCCAGTACAAGTCTGGGGCCAAGCTTGCCATGGCAGACACCCTTTCCTGTCTATATGTCTGTGCTTCATGAGGAGAGAATGGGCTTGACCCAAACTGGCCTCTCCTGGTGTTACAAACAAAAGACAAAGGGTTCCCCCTGGGCACAACTGATATAACCAAAGAAACAGTCATTAAAAATGAACATCTCTTTGCTGACGTATATGGGACTCTTCACAGAAAGATGACAGACAGCACAACCATTCCCTACATCCCCACACATCAGCAAGTCAACACTATCCTTTGCTACCACAGAGACCTTGGACATACCAAGAGCAGAAACCTATATGAGTTCCTAAAACATAAAGCCTGGTGGCCAACCTTATACCGCAATGTCCAGGAAGTTCTAGACCAATGTGAGGTGTGCAAAAAGTTTGCCTAAAACCCTGCCAAAGTCAGTACTTTCCATCTGCACACATCTACCTTTCAAAGTATGGGCTCTTGACATTGTTAGCCCCAAGCAGGAAAACACAATGACAAGAAATACATCATCACTGCCATTGACTTTGCAACAAGATGGCCAGTAGCCCAAGCAGTAAAGGAACATATCAGCAATGACGTTTGTCAATTTATTGGCAAAGAAATAATCAGCAAGTTTGGAAAGCCAGAACTCCTGATAATCAATGGAGGCAAAGAGTTAACCTCCAAAAACACCAATGTATACCTCATCAAGAATGGGGTCAAACACACTGTAACAACACCATACCACCCACAGGCCAATGGACAAGTAGAGCAGCTTAATGGTAGCCTTGTGCAAGCCTTAGCCAAACTCACTGCCAGGAGACCTGAAGATTGGTATAAGCAGCTACCAACTGCACTACTTGTGTATCAAACCCAAGTGAACAGATCCACTGGGAAAAGCCTGTTTGAACTGGTATATGGCACACAGTCAAATATCATTCAAGCATTGACAGGACCTAAACTGGAAATCCCAAGTGAAGTCCCCCACGCTCAGACTCTCAAGTAATGGAGGCTAATTGTGAGCAAACAGCCAAAGAGGATGAAAATCTGCAAAAGACATTTGTTCCTATCTGCAATAGGCATGAAGTTTGGAACAAAGTATGAGTCATGAATGTTGACAAGAGCAAGTCACAGCCTGAAAAAGTGGGGCCAGCAATCATTCTAAAGATAAACAACAATAACACTTACCTTGTGCAAGGGCTTGGCAAACATAAGCAAGACAAGACCATACACCATGACTGTCTACAACTCTGCAAAGCAAAGCAGAAACAACAAGAAACCGCCCTACCTGCTACAGAACAGCAACTAGTTTAATACAGCGCACGGGCTCCTGACAACCTCCCTGACAACCTGCCCCCAGAGGCAGCCGACCTTTAGCCGGGGAGGGTGTTAAAACAGCAGGCTCAACCCACCAGCAAGGTTCCAACCAAGCAGGTTTGTGACCTGCAATCCAATTATCTGGTCACTCAAAGCCAGACTAGGAAGTCAACTTGAATGACCAAATTCAACAACATGAACAGATGATGATCCTTTTTGGTGGATACCTTGTTTTGGCGCTTGACTTGTTATCAGGATCAAGCCACCCCCTTTTCCATCCAACCGTATGATCACCAATCATGTTCCTGATATCCATTGATTCACATGAACTATATAATCACTATCTCCCAATAAAGATTATTATCTAGCTTCTAAATATTTTTCCCCGTGTAACTCTCTTAAAACAGCACAGTTACAACATTTTTTTGATAGCTTTATTTACATATGAAATCACTTAGTGTGGGGCGTGTTTACGCCATCTCAACTTTATGTCATTTAAAATTACGCCATTTATCTTAAACTAAAATAAGCTTATATCCAAACTAAAATAAAGCCTGTGGTATAGTGCCAGAAGATGTTCCTATAGTATTAATCTAAGACACTTATAATAAGAACAACCTAAATAGACGCCACTATGATAGTCCTTCTAGTGATTGTCATTGCTGGGTAAAAAAAACCAGTTTTGTTATATATAATTTATAACTTTATTATACATGAATACATTGATAAGGGCTTTCTTAATAAAATATTTTAACAGTGACTTAAATATGAAAGAGGGTGATTACGCCATTTTGATTTATGTCACTTCAAATCCCACCAAGTTTCATATCACCCAATTGATTCAAGGCGCACAATGGAAAGGGGAAAATAAGGGGAAATTACCTATGATGCCAGGCTACGCTATATCAGTTCCCCCACTGCAATTCTTGCTTTCCACTTTTCAAAAGTATACTTTCACGTCTAAGTCACTTAAGCAAAAAATGTAGGAAAACATATAAAACTTTGAATATATATATTTTTTGATCTCCTCTAATTAACTGGGTACTTTTTAACCCCAGTTGTATAAGCTAGTTTTTGAGAAATGTAAGTTTTACTCTTTGGACAGATTGAGGTAGCTCCACCGTAGATTTGTTAATTTAATATAAAAAATGGTCAAAAACACTATGTTTTGAGCTACTGCACCTCAATTACATCACTTCAAAAACACCATCTTGAGAGCAAGTTTTCAGTCAAAACTCAAAGTTTTGCCTACTTGCGTTACTAATAAAAAATTATTATTACAAAAATAAAAACATTGAAATTTTGATAGTATATATTTTTTGATCTCTTCTCTAATTATATGTAAAAAATATGATAATTTTATATTAAAAACATTCTCATTTTTCTCTTTAAAAACAACCCCCAAATTGCTCATATTTTGATACTAATTCACTTTTAGATGCCTCCCAAGTCAACTGCCAAAGCTGCGCCTAAGGCCTCCAAGGCCTCAAAGTCCAAAATCACACTGCCCAAGGCCAAAAAGGCCAAGACAACTCCAAAGAAGCAGCCTGCTAAGGCCAAAGCTCCCCCAAGACCCCAACTCTGTCACCTGAACAAGATGGAAACAGTCCTATCCCTCCCCATTATCCATTTGTTTACTCCCTATCTGATCCTCAAGAAAAGTTGTTTAACTATAATTGCCATTCTGACCCCACTTCAGAGCCTGAGGATGAAGAGGAGCAGGATCCTGAGCCTGGTGCTCCTGAAGATGAGCCAATTGAGCTCTGGGATCTTAACTCTATCCACAATATATGCAATCAAAATGGCACCTTTGCTGTGCCAACATCATACCCTATCAGCTATCCAATTATGACAAAGAAAGGGGGAGCCAGGTTTGTCTACAAGGGCTACAGATTCAGCTGTAATGACGAGAAAAAAGCCATTTGTCAACATCACTTTGAATGTGATAACATTGGCTGCCCAGCTAGACTCACTACTTTTGGGTTAACCAGATTTAAGGCCCTTACTGTTAACCACAACTGTGCTAAGCCTTTTGACCCTCTCTATCAACTTATCCTCTGGTTTCTTTGCCAGATGATCCCAACTACAAAGGATCAAACTGCAACTGAGGTTGTCAACTATGCACTACTCAATTTAAATGATACCCAACTAGCAACTGTTGGTGATACCTCAAAACTACAGAGATATTTTACTGATCAAAGATATGCACTGAGCACTGAAGGCGTCAGTGCAAGCTCCATTGATCAATTGATCATTACTGAGGAGCAAAAACTATCTTGCAATGAAGAGAGATTCCTCCTCCATGATGATGGTCAACATGCCCCAGAGTGTATCATCTGCTTTGCAACAAGCCAGGATCTGCGTAACCTCCTCAAGTGCAAAACTGGCTTGCAGATGGCACTTTCTCAACCTGCTCAAAGCTCTTCAGCCAGCTTTGGAATATTCATGGACAGGTTGGAAATTGGTTACTTCCCCTGGTATTCTTTTCCTTCCCAAAAAGAAGCAGGAAACATATGTCTGTGCACTCACAATCCTAAAGGCCAAGCTTTATGATTTCCTCCCAACCATTGAAGAGGAGCCTAAGGAGACCAGAGGGCACAAGAAGAAGATCCTATCCCAAGAAGATTTCCCCACCCCCCAAAAGCAGCTGGAAAGCCTTCCCTACCACAAATATCTGGTAGTGGATTTTGAACAGGCTCAGGCAAATTCCTTTATTTGTGTCTTTAAGAGCTCCCCTCAGGGATGCTACTTCCACTTCAGGCAGGCACTCTGATGCCGCCTCCAAAAGTGCTCTGACTTCCATGAGCTGGTCTACACTGAAGGCACCAAAGAAGCAAAGGATGTTTTTAATTGCTTTGCTGCTCTTGACCTTATGAAAAAGAAGAAGACCAATGCCTTTTATTATGCCCTCCTCTGCCATCCCTATATCCAGGCCAACCAGGCAGCCTTTGAACCCTTTATTGAGTATTTTGAGACTCAATGGGTTGGCATATTCCAAGGAGCACATACATATTAGAAAAGGCGGTGACTCAATCACCTGGAACTGCTATAAGCAGGTCAAAGATGGGTTGATCAAGACCACCTCTTCCCTTTAAGGGTGGCATAGCCAGTTTGCCACAAGGGTTAGGGTTCATAAGCCCAAATTCAATAAGATCATTTTCCACCTCAAAACCCAACAAGCCATCTCTGCCCGCCTCTTTAAGACTGGCATGAAGACCAAGGGTGATCCCTCCAAGATGACCAAAGTGGTATAAAGTACACTGAAATCAGCAAGGTGGTCCTTGCCTGCTATTCCAAGGATAGCAAGCTTGAGCATCTCCAAGCTATCTCAGTTGCTCTTTCTACCAATATTTGAGCCTATTTGCAATAAACACTCCTTTATTTGCTCTCTATTTCCTTTAACTTTATCATTATTTTAGTTTTATTTAGTATTTTGTACAATTGTATGCTTATTTTAAAGTATAGTTTGTAGTTAAAATAGATGAAAATAGTTGTTTTAGGGATTATTTTAACTTTTGGGCTTTACGCAACTATGTTGTTACTCATTGACCCCTTTTTTATTGCAGATTTGGAATCCTGAGGCTTTTTTAAGCCTAGAAATATTTTTTGAATCTTTATTTTTGGGAATTTTTTGGGTAATTTTTGAAGTAAAAAAGTCTAAAATTTTAAAACTGTTTTTTCTTAGTTGAAATACCGTAAATCAAAATGGCTTTTTTACTAGTAAATCAAGATAGCAGAAATTCAAGATGGCATATTTCAAGATGGCGTTTTTTGAGATGTTGTTTTTGAAATGGAGTGTCCTACCCCTAAAGGAGGCCTTGTTTTACCTTATTCTTGATCCAACCAAACACCTCCTTGATTGGATTCAGAAATGGAGAATAGGGCAGAAGGAAGAGGAGTCTCATTGGGCAGTCTGCAAGGCAGTGGCTGGAAAAATGACTGTTTTTGTCAATGGGGGGAATTTGGACACAACCAGATCCACTTTGTGAAGCCTGACATTATCAAGCACAAAAACGTTGGTTGTGCCACTGTAATTTATCCAAACGTACTCCTTGACGGCTTAGAGAAAATTGAGAAAGGTCCTGCTGTTATGGGAGCCTTTAATCATCTGATACTGGTCCAACCCGCAAGGACCAAGAAGCGCAACCATGGAATAGGTCTGGGAACAGACAGCTGCACAATGAGCTACACTGTCCTTGGACCCCTTCTTGGCCCACCCATGCCTAGACCTGAGTGAGGAGGAAAACAACAATTTGTTGATATAGAAGAACTGGACATTCCCAGTCTCCTTTAGTACCAGATATGTCTTGGCATAAATGTGTTGATCCTTGATGGTCTTTTCACTGTTCCTATTGTACAGAGAAACTCCAAGCACCTTCCACAAGAAGCCCAAATCAATCATTGCTTTGTAAACAAGGGTTTTAGAAACAGAAAGCCCCAACTCTGTGGCAAGCATTAATTGGATAGCAAGTGTGTCCAGGTGGCAATCCTTGGCTACCCACTGCTTGATACCACAATATGAACAGGCTGAAGGAGTTTGGGCTGCCGCTTAGCCTTGGTGGATTTGGCAATTTTCCCGATGTTGCCATACTTGGTGTTGATGTTGGCAATGTATCTGACTGTAACACCAAATTGGGAAGCAATATCCCAAACTGCCATTCCCCTGTTCAAGCTGTTAAGGAGAGCTTCACAATCAATATCTGTCAACTGATGCCGGCCCCTGGCAGGTACCACAGCATCCTGGCTACCAGGCTCAACACAGGGGATGGGGACCTTTGTGTAGAAGGTGAGGTCAAGCTTGGTTGCGCTGACATCATCAATGGTGGCATAAGACACAGGCACAGATGGCTCCTCAGTTGTGGCCAATGGCTCATATGAGGTATCAAAGACGCAGGGGCAGGAAGTAGCAACTCTTGGATCAAGATTGCAGGGCTGGGTGACAACTGGGTACACAGTGGAGATGTATGCAACCTCATCATTCCCAATGATTTTGTGCAGGAGACTTTGGTTGCAGGCCTTGAGAGTGGCTTCTGTATTGAATTCAGGCTACTGTTCCTGGCTTGAGATGCAGGAGGTGGTTGGCTGGTGCTGACACCTTGGGAGGCCTGTGTATTGGCATGACTCCCCTTGAGTTGGGTTCTGGGTCTGTTCTTGGACCCTCTGGGACACCCTCGTGGACAGGCTGCCCCGTGGACTGGTGCAGGATTGGGTTGAGAATGCAATTGACAGTCCATAAAAATAAAATAAAAAATATATTTTAGATTAAATATGTATTTATTTGGATTTATTGGTATAGTTGTGGGTAGTTATTTTCTCTTGAGTTAGCCTTAAATAGTAACAGAATTTTTATATCTGTGATTTGAAGTGAATAATATTGTATACTTTCTAGGTTTGGATGATTTTAAAGTTTAATAACTTTTTATGTCTAATTATGGTTGTTATAATTGTAGTTTTCATTTGATTTTATTTGTGGTGGAGCTTCTTGATTTGGGTTGGTGTTTCCTAGTGTGCTTATTGTACATTTAATTTGGATTCCAGTTCCTGCAATTAATATCTTAGTTTACTAGTGCCATTCAAAAGCAATTTGAAATTCAGTTCATGGATTTGACAATCCTGCAATCTCAAAAAACATAGTAAACTTAATGAAAATAGTTAATAGATTTGAACACTTCAAAGCTGATTCCAGTTACTTCATTTTGTCCATTGTATTTATGCTGCTCAACTTGAACTTTGCCAAGTGTCTATGAGTTCCCGCATTTTCAAATATACAAATAAATACTCAAAAAAATCAATTTAATTAAAAAAGGCCATCCTGCAAAAGTAATTCAAAATTTGGACCAAGGATTTGACAATCCCACATTTTTACGTTCAGGTTCTAAATTTACAGTAGGAATCACAAGCATTCCCAAAAATCAACTTATTCCATTTTAGGATGGCTAAAATTTAGATCCTACTATTCACCAACTTGACATATTTAACAATAAAGTTGACTAAAATGTAAACTTCTCTTTTTGGGTTAATTTTTTTAATAAAAATTTATTATGTATTCTTTTAAACAACCAAATAAACAAGCTGTTCCCTGGTCTTGACAAAATTATGCAGGGCTACACTGGGTTTCCCAATAGTGAAGCCTCTGATTATGGTCACTCCCAACCTGCAGGCCCCTCTGCAAGCACTACCCAGGAGTGTGTTCTTTCTCCTGTGTCCTCAAGCATGGCCCTGTTTCCCCATCACACACAGGCAGCTGCTAAACCAGATTGTGTATCAACACTAGCATCCAGAATTGGCCAAGTGAGCCACAGGGTCACCCAGGGAAGCTGGAATCCAGAAACAGCCAATCAGATGACACTGACTAGCTCCCAAGACAGAAACATCCAACCTTCAGCCAATCAGCCTGCAAGACGCAAAAGAAAGCTAATTACCCCAGAGATTGTACTTGAGATGGTTGAAAAATGAGAGATGCTTATGTCCCTTGGGGAAATTTCAGCCACAATGGGTTTTGCAAAGTCCACTGTGGCTGCAACCCCACAAGCCCACACCAATTGTGGCCCCCTCTCAAGAAGACCTCAACTGGAGCCCATAAATCAATTGATAGTGAAAAAACCCATCCCCTTATGATGGCTGTAATGGAATGTGACCTGTGGATGCCCCTGGTCCAGGTTTGTCTTTGGCTGGGACTCCATGGCATTTTGTGTATGCACAGAGTTGTGGTTGCTGCTAGAATCTTGTCTAATCAGGTTCTCACTGGTCCCAGTTTGTGGATACCATCACCTATGAGTGTGCTGTCATAAATCTTATCAAAGGAAGAGCAATAAGGATGCGTAATGATGTCATCTTCCTGTTATATACCAAGATTTCTGCAAGTATCCAAGACTATGGAGAAAAGTGTATCCAATTTGACATTTACAAGTGCAGCCCAATTTTATATTGATTTGTTAGGATTTTATTGGCAGTTTCTTCATTGGATGTCAATTATTACTCATCAATATCAAACACTGCAGATGGGTATGCCTACCAGACAAAGCTCAAGGACATGCTGGAGGAGTGGGCTACCCAACAAGCCATGTACATAGTTGTAATGAGTGCTGAGATAGAACAGCAGGAATGTGCAACCAAAGAAATTAGAGCTGCGGGCATACCTGTTGATCCTACCCCCACCAACCACGCTGACATGCATCTTTCAGATGTATGTCTTTACATTTTTGTTTCAGCTCTCAGGCGCTTGAAGCCTGCCACCTACAACAAACTGTGCATCAAATCAAGAAGGGGTATGAGATTTCTTCTTCCATATTTGTTCAGGACTTACCAGATCTTTTCATATTCTATGCAAGTGATAGTGATAAGTTCATAAAGGACTCCCGCTTTCCCTCAAACTCATCCATTTGGTTTGTCAAGCCCACATATGTGACAGAAGAATAATTCAAGCAATTAAAGCATTCAGCTCTTGCCGCCTCTTCCCAGTCAAAAAACCCTGCCTCCCCAACCCCCCAGAAGGCCAAGCCACCTGCCTTCAAACCCTGCCTCCCAAACCACACATTCCCTCCCCACTACCTCTGATGCCGTCCCTTTTACAGGCACAGATGATGGCAATGTACATTCCGCCCATTCCCCCCTTACTTGTCCTTTAATAGGTGAAATAAAACCTTTCTTTGTGATAACTTATTAAAATTGATTTTATTTCTTCCAATTAACAATTAAATAAATTTTTTTATTGATCTTCCCCATAACTAATAAAATGTTGTACATTTGATGCAATAAACATATGATTATTTGCATGAATATTATCATTAACAAAAAAATTAAGGACCACAAATGTAAATGTTATACAGTAGTTTTAAAAGCTATGATGACAACCAAAAATACCTCAAATTTAAACAGAATGATTTCAGATTTAAACAAAATACAACTATCAGGTTAAAATATACACTCTGTTAACAGGAATTTTTGGCGTAAATGGGCAAAATGGGTCAACACAGCAAAGAAGTGCTCACACGCAAAGCAAAACCATTTAAAATATAATACAATTTACATGGATTCACAAACAAAATGATGTGAGTTGACTTTTGGTGTACATATGTTTACTATGTGAATTGGTGACAAAATACACTCAAGCGCAGTGTGTCAAAACTCAATCCAAAAACAAAACACAATAGCAACTCACTATGTAAATAAAACCACTTAAATGTTGTGTGCAATAGACTGTAATCAAGAATGATACCAAGGTATCTAAAATAAGACATAAGATCTGAAACATAAATTTTAAAAATATTGTGTTGGGTGTTTGAATTTGGCAGTAAAATCTAGGAAAATGGGTGAAAATTATTTTGGGTATTCTAAAATGGGTGTGGTAAAACCAAAAACAACTAAGAAATAAAAAATCTATAATTGGGATATTGGGTGGGAAAAAATATTAATTGAATATTCATATTCAGATAAAGGCAAAAATTAAAAATTAGGGAGTAACTTAATTGGATTTTATTTAGTATTTTATTAAATTGTAAAATGGAAGGAACACAACCACAGAGTACCAATGCACCTGTTGTGCGCCACAGTTGCAGTTGCCCCTGCGGGTCAAAGAACAGAGTTAGTGCAACACAAATGCTTACTCAGGAAGGAGACAGGAGAGGAGAGTTCAATAGTGATGCTGCACTGACACAACCGGTTTAAGGAGCACAAGCTGCTACGGTACAAAGCATAAACCCTTGGGTCCCCAAGCTGACCTAAAAGTCCATCAAGGTTACCTTCACCAAGAAAGTTAGAGACAAAGAGGTAGAAATTACTTCATATGTGTTCAACATTGTGTACCAGAAAGAGTTGGTCCTTTCAGCCATGCTGGAGAAGGTGAAGCCTGTACTTGATACTAGCTACAAGCCCTACGTCAGTGATGGCAATCAAGAGGAGGATGAGGAGCCCAAGTTCTATCAAACCAATGAGGGACAGTTAGTGCTCAAAAATGTTGCAGCCTTCTACAACAAGGTGCCCATGCCTTGCAAGCCTATCACCAATCAGGACCCCAGTTCATCTGAGCCTACTAAGCTCGCTCAGAAGTGCATCCCAGATATCAAACACATTATCCTGCTCAAGCTAATGCTTAAATCTGGTGACTTCAAGGCGGCCACAGCCACTGTTGGAGTAGATCTCAAGTACTACAGCAATGCCTTCCACAAATTTATCAATACTGGCCAAGTCTCTGCCACAGAGAAATCCTTGTGTATTTCTACCATGCTCACCAAGGAGCATAAATGGGCAATCCGCCAGTGGATAACCCAGGACTGCCATCTTGAACTGGCAAATGTTCAGGCCATGGTCAAATCTACTTTTGGGGTTGAGGCTTTGATTTCCTTTTACTACCAACTGGTGAAGGGAATGCAATTTTCCTGGAAAAAGCTCAGGGTATCTTCCTATAGCAGAAACAGCCCAGCCAATGTCAAGACCCAGAAAAAATATACAGGGGCATACACTGCCCTCAAAGCCAAGGGGACAGTCAAATTCTATTACATTTACAAATCAGCATTTTCCTTGTTTATGCAGAATGTGTATGGCTATGTCCCAAAAGGCTCAAATGAAGGGATGGCTTGGCGTGTTGCAGTTTGCGCCACAGCCTATTCAATGGTGGCTCTCCTTGGTCCAAAGGGGGTTGAGCTATACCAAATTATATTGGGTTTGCATAACAGCAGGAACTTTCTATCATTCCTCCAATTGGTACAGGAGCCCCTGAGGCGCACAAGCCCGGGCTTCACCAACGTCATTGTGTTAGACAATGTTGGTCTCCACAAGGTGGCAGATATTCTTGAGGAATTCCCAATTATTGACACTAGCATCACAGTGGGCCCCAAGCAATTGGCTACAGCAAATTTGCGTCTTCTCTTCCTCCCTGTCTATTTGCCCTTCCTAAATCCCATTGAGGAAGTCTTTGGATGGCTCAAGCAAGTCATCAAGCAAGGAACCCCAACTGGGACCAAGGACCTCTTTAATTTGCTGCAGGCCGGGATCCACACCCTACCAGCTGAGACCGTGGCCAAATTCTATGGCCACGCTGATTCATTCATCCCCGCGTGCCTAGCCAAATAGCCAATCAATTAAAGGCTTAGTGTGTCCAACTTTTTTATATTCTCTAATTTACTATTCAAGATTTATTAATTATCATTTTATATTTAGATGTTTCCAAGCCTGCAATCACATTCAGCAGGACCATGGATGAAGGTTAGTAATTTATTTAATTTTATATTATTTTTTATTATGCCATCTGAGGTTATCCCAAACACTTGATACTGGATTAAGTGAATTTATTTATATTAATCTTATCAAATAAATATAAAAATCAAATTAAAAAAATAAATGTAAAATGCACAAGTTAGAATTCATTCTATTAACATATAATTTTATGCTTTCTGAAACTATTTCTGCAATATATTTTGCAAAACTTAAGCTGAAATAAAAATTATAAAATTTTATTTTAATAAAAATAATATAAATTGCAATAAAATTTATTGGAATCATATTTTTCATTGTGTGCGCCTATAGTAAGTCCTTTGGTATGTACCCACCCCACAATAGAGCTGGCGCACAACCTCCACTGCCACACCAGATACAGTGGATACACCCTGGTTAAAATATTTGTGACCGCTAGTAAAAGGGAGAAGGGTAAGGTGGGAATGTAGGTGCAGCTTCTCAGGCAGGGCTGCAAACCCTTAAATCTCTGCCAGGACCAGGGCGTCTTGTATCACAGGGTCCACCAAGTTGTACCCGGGGGGACCTTCTTCCCATCCAGGGAGTGTCTGGCCTTATCAATCCCTAGGAGGCCCCTGTCAATATCCTCCACATCAGCGCTCATCCCAAAGTAAAACAGGAACCCCAGGTAAACCATCAGATGAAGCCTTTGTCCAGCAAAGGCTTCAGTGAACTTGCATAGCTTATTGTATACTGTACTTATTTCATTTTTGTGTTTGGTTTTAGCAAAGGTCAGCTCCATGGCTGCAGGAAGCCCCATCTTGTCGGCACTCCAGGCCAGTTCAAAATCTGCCTGGAGGATTTTGGTTTTCTTGACGGCTGTTGCATCTGCAATAGCCAATTTTGACACTGCATGCCCATTAGTTCTCCAACAGGTAAGATATGGTGTGCTCCACCAGGAAGCAGAAGCAAGCAGCTGCATGGGCCTGGCCCATCTCCAGTACATTCTTAAATGGGAGCATCTCCAGGACATCCCAAACAAGCTCAATGGAGTTTACACAGTAAACCCCACTGAGGGATACCAGGTCCAGGCAGACCAGTTGGGCATCCTTGTAGGCAGTAACTGTCCACTCAGATGCCCCCTTGCCATGTGTCAGCCCAGCTAATGCCTCCTGCTACATAGAAAAGGACCTGTGGATGTGGTCCTCCAGCTCCCGCAAGACAGGGGGGACATATACAGCTGCTTGGCCACATGAGTGGCATAGTTTGCGTAGGAGGTGGGGGGGACAAAAATGACCAGGACCCGGAAGAGTTCACCGTCTACATTTTCTAAGATAAAAAGGTAAGTATTTTGAAAATTTATTGATTTTAATTTTTAGGTTATCCTATTGTGTTTCTTCCTTGTACTTGGCCTTGGCCGGCTTGGCCATTCTTGGCGCAAGAAGTTGAGCCGGCAATTCTGTGTCCTCTTTCCTGGTGCGCTTGGCCAGCTTGAGATGGGCATACATTTCTGGGTCATCCGTCCAGACAGACGGCGCAGAGAGGGCAAATGACTTGAACTGGAGGCCCTTGACCACAGTTTTTTTTGAATATTTAGTAAGTGCTCAATTGTCTTCTCTGGGGTGTCTGGACTTTTTGGTCATAAGGGCCTTTGCGGACACCTTGTCTATTTTTTCCCCTTCAAGAATGGCATACTTAACTCTTGCTTTGACCATGCGGTCAATCTCTTTAATTTCAGCAATTGCTGAGTTGAGATCTTTTAGCAACTTCTCCATTTCTCTCATTGATTTTTTACTAACTTTTCCATAACTTTTTATAGCTTTCATCCCAATAAAATCTGTATTATTCTGATACTATTGCCTCTTTGTTTATCCCTGTTTTCTTTCACATTACTCCAATATCTCATTTCCCCCCATTGTGTATATGTTTTACGCTCATCTCAATATGTGTTGTTTGCTTTGTGTTGGCATTGTTTCCTTAATTGCCATATTATTTTTGGCGCTTTGCATAGCCCCTTGTGAAAATATTATCAACAATTTGGTGATAACTAATTTTGAATTAGAAAATTATAGGTTAACTCTTTTTAGATAAAATTGTTACTGATCCAAATTCAAAACCTTAATGATAAACTTTAAGCTAATCAGGAGCCAAGTGATAAAGTGATTGTTGTGAAGTAAAGGGTCATTCAATAATTCTTTGGTGCATGTGTGCTAGTTAATATGATTGGCTGGATCTTTTGCCATTGTGCGCCATTGCCGCTGTGGCAAGGGTTGATGGACTAGTGCTAACCCAGAAGCTGATTGGGCACTAGTCCACCAACAACTTGCCACAACAGCAATGGCGCACAATTGGAAAACAATCAGCCAATCATATTATTTAGCGCACATGCAACAAAGAATTATTGAATGACCCTTTATGTCACAACAATCACTTTATCACTCGGCTCCTGATTGGCTTAAAGTTTATCATTAAGGTTTTGAATTTGATTAGTAACAACTTTATCTAAATATAATTAACCTATAATTTTCTAATTCAAATTTAGCTGATCACCAAATTGTTGATAATATTTTCACAAGGGGCTGTGTTTGGGTACTAAAAATAACTGTTATGGATCTAGATAAATGGCATAGTTAATATATGATTTTATAGAAATAAGCTAAACATAAATAATATAGACAACTATAAATAAAGAGAACATGAGCAGTTGAAATGTAAAATAAAGATAATATAAATAGAAAATGTTTGGCAACAGGGGGTTTATTGGGGCGGGGGAGAGTGATGCCTAGGAGGCAGAATAGCGCAGGAAGGAAGACATAGAGGTGGTGCTGGCCTGGGGGGTCTGGGTTTAGATGAGTTGGGCTTGCAAGTGAAGGGTGTTGGTGGTGGGGGCAGGAGGATTTTGCGTGATGGCCTCCATATACAACTTGTGTATTTCTTGTCCATCATTGGCTGGATGGGCTGGTAGGTAGCAGTGGCCTGAGGTGGAAGGCTCTTATCCTTATGTGATTAGTTGCCCATGTTCACATAGAAAACCATTTGCGCAAACAAGTCAGCCATCATTTGGCAGCCAAAGAGAGAATTGTGGTCAAGGACCCCAAGATAGAGGTTGTTGAAAGCCTGAGGGTGGTGCTCCTGGAGTGTATCTCCAATATTAAAGAACACAACATCAGCCAGATGGATGTCAGCGTGGCCAGCTGGGTACACAGAGGCCTGATGCCCGCATTTCTGGATGGCCTTGAGGGAAGTGGTGTCATGAATGACATAATAATACTTGTATTGAAAACCAAAGAGTCAAACCCCAGTCCCCTGAAGGCGGATCAGATCCCCCAGGACGCAACAGGACCAGCCAATCCGTTTTTTCAAAGACTCAAATTGTTAAGTTGCCCCACAACCTGCTGGCTTAATACTGAGGATTCCCCAAATGGTTGCCAGATTGCCGCCAAACCAGTGCCACTAGAGACCCAAACCTACGCAGGAAATATGGTCTGTCTAAAGGAGGTTGGGAAAAGACCTGAACTACCCCTGCAAACAAACACCAGCTGTTGCCAGTCTCCAGTCCAGAAAAGGTATTGCAATTGGCCAACTCAGATTACATGGTGAACAATGGCAGCAAAACAAAGCACTGCCACTTATATTCCCCAGAACCAGTCCAGCCAAGAACTGCCAAACTGGTGCCACTGAGGGCCCAGACCTATACAGAAGCAGTGGCTTGGGCAAGGTCCACTACTAGCCCTGCCAATAAGCACCAACTGCTGCCAGTCCCCAGTCCAGAAAGAGAATTACAATTAGCCCGCTCAGGTGACATGGTGAACCAAAGCAGCATAATTAAGCACTGCCACTTCTGTTTGCCAGAACGTACCCAACCAGAACCTGATGCCCTCCAGACCCTAAGCCAAGATCCATGCCCTACTGGCAAACCGCCCATGGAACTGAAGCCTGCAAAAAGCAAAGAAGCAAAATCATATGGTATAAGAACGCTGGCAGTGTGGTAATAACCACATTTTCATTTTTGATAATAAAGTTTATGAACCTTTGGTTCAAAAAAATCTTACCCTATCTAGTCTTAGTGATCTTCCATCTTAATTCTGGCCAAGTAGACAACCAGGCAACCAACCCCTCCAGAGACCAACCTGCCAAACCGCCCCAGGCATTATACTGTCCCCCAGGAGCCCCCTTTAGACCTGTGTACTTTACCAAATACCCTCCAAACCCAGCCTACGCCAAGTTCAACTTGGAAACATACTCCTTGTTGACCCCCTGGCAAGAACTAGAGAAACTGAAACAATAGGTCAAGAAGGAAAGTGTTACGTTAGACCGCCCAGATTGTTCAAAGACAAGTACAATTACCTGCCAGCATATTTTGTTCCCATGACCCCACCTGTAACCCTTAGACCAGACCGCCCTCTGGAACCTACTGCCGCAGCCAAGACCACCTCTACCCAACTGTTTGAAGTACTCCACATTACTTTGACAGATTGATGGATTACATGGTCCCCAACTCTGGACCCTGGTCCATGCTTGGGCAATCTATATCTTACATTATCAAGTTAGCACCCATTCTATGGTGGGCCTTACCCGCTGGCTTGGCTGCACCACACCCTGAGCCGCCCAATGCCTCTACCTATGACTGGATTCCTGAAAGGTGGAGCTACCCTCTATCTGATGGCTCAAGAAAACCCAGTATATGGAATTTGAGCCATCCCAGGAGTCAAGTAATCCACCGAGGATGTGGCTGTACAAGTAGCCATCAATGAAATCTGGGTTTGTCCGATAGTAGACAAAACCCTTGGCTGAAACAGCCAGAAATGCACCAATAAATGTCCCCTTCTTGACCTTCTTCCTTCTATTCTTGGCAGCGGCTTTTCCTTGCTCACCAAAATCATCAAAAGCTAATGATAGCTTGTAATAAGAGATGAACATGGCATCATCAGTTAGACTAGTCAGGCATTAGACCAGGGTTGATTCAATGGCGGGGTCATACGGGGAATCCTCAGCGCCATCTCATTGGTTGCTGGCAAAATTGGTAAGAATCCATATCAAAGCCACCTTCCTATACATCCAGAGCTTCATCATGTGCTCAGGTATCCAAATTCCATGGTGTGCAAGTTGCTTCCAGACCTGGGTCAAGGGAAGCTTGGGATCCCACTGGAGGAGGTCAAGCATGATTGGGTATGACTCAGATATTTGTGACTTGGGAGTCTTCTTGGGATTCTTGGCTGTCCCAATCAGATTCCCCCTGTTCATCAGGTTGTTGAATTCCCGCATGACAGTAGCTTGGGTAAATTGCAACTGGGCAGCAATCTGTTCCCAGGACAGACCCTGTAGATTCAGTGCCAAAATTTACTGAAGAATTTTTGTGGTGATGATTTGTTACTTAGGGTGCTGGGCCAGGGGAGCTGAAGCCTGATTGGCTATAGGGGGCAGGTTGAGTGGTGGCAGGAAGTTGTTTCAAATCAAGGTTGCCATCCTGATTGGTTGGTTGATGGACAGCTTGTGTGGGGGTAGGTACAGGAGCAGGGGCAGAGCTAGACACTAAGTGACTACTGAACAAGTCAAAGCCATACGGGTCAGGGGTCATTAACAGGTCAGCTTCTTTGTTACCTGCCTCAAAGGCTTGGGTGTAAACAGGTGCCTCCACGTTCTGATCCTTGCCTCCATTAAAGCTGGCTTGGCTGCTGGCGCTATCAAAGATATTGCTAGTAACAACTATTGTAAACCCTAGGATAAAATCACTAAAAGTAGAAAATTTAAAAATCAATGATTTATTTTTAGTGTAATCTTGGGTCCATATTTGGAAGGTTCTCAAAACCATTCCATACAAATCAGGAGCCATGAAAATGGATAAAATGCTCTGTTCCTAAATTGGATAGCTGTTGATTGGCTGTAAAACTGTTATATTTCTATTTTAGGCTGCTCACACTACACATCTTATGTGACTTCATTTTGTTTTGTGTTTGTGGAATATTGCTTCTAGATTGCTCAAATTTTGTTTCATTTTAGTCCCTTTGTTGGTGCCTTATATGAATCCTGCTTGGATTATAATATACTCCAGAATAGCATCCATCCATCTCACTCGTTGTGTCAGTTCATCTTATTTGTGGTTTACATTACACCACTTGATGTTTGATATAATTTCATATAATGGGCTAGTGAAATTTTGTTTTTTTGTTTGGCAGTTCATTTATTAACCAAAAATATTTAAATTATTTGAATCCTGAATCTTGCCCAACTTGGATTTCATTCAAATCTGAAATCATTTTTGTTTAAATCTGAGGTATTTTTGGTTGTTGCCATAGCTTTTATAACTACTGTATTATAATATTGAAGGTATGAGTTAAATCCTGATATTAAGATATTATGTCCATAACTCAAGGCATTCTGTTTTATAAAATTCATTGTAAACGTGGCATTTTTCATAATAATTTATATAAATGGGCTGTGCTTATATTGGAGCCATTAACACTTAGTACAAATATTGATACATAGTGCATTTCACAGCCTGCATATTTACCTATTGATAATAATTCTGTAAAATTTAATTTGGATTTTTGAGTTAATAAAAATTTAATGAATCAATAAATCACTGTTTATGACCATTAATTGGCTGATTTTCTTTGCTGTGGCAATGTGCATTTCTGGTACTTACACACTGGTATCCCATTGGTTGGTTTCACATCACATTGCACATGTGATAGGAAATGTGTTTGCCACTCCAACCATGTTTCCTATCACACTTACAATGGGATGTGAAACCAACCAATTGAATACCAGTGCATAAATATCAGAAAATGCACAATTACCACAGAAAAGAAAATCAGCCAATTAATGGTAATAAAGAGTACTTTATTGATACATTACATTATTATTAATCACAAAATCTAACATAAGAGTTTACAATATTGTTATCAATAGGCAAATACACAAGCTGTAAAATGCACTATGTATCAATATTTGTACTAAGTGTTAATGGCTCTAATATAAGCACAGTCCATTTATATAAACTACAATAAAATGCCACGTTTACAATGAATTTTATTATATAAAATGCCTTGATATATGGACATAATTTCTAAATATCAGGATTTAACTCATACCTGAAATATTATAATATAACATTTATATTGGGTCCTTAATTCTTTATTGATAATGAAAAATATTCATGCAAATAATCATATGTTTATCACATCAAATGTACAGCATTTTATTAGTTATGGGGAAGATCAATAATAAAAATTTTATTATTAATTGTGAGTTGGAAGAAAAAAATCATTTTAATAAGTTGTCACAAAGAAAGGTTTTATTTTACCCATTAAAGGACAAGTAGGGGAGGGAATGGGTAGAATGTACTTTGCCATCATCTGTGCCTGTAATAGGGACGGCATAAGAGGTAGTGAGGAGGGAATGTGTGGTTTGGGAGTCAGGGTTGGAAGGCAGGTGGCTTGGCCTTCTGAGGGGTTTTGGAGGCAGGGTTTGTTGACTGGGAAGAGGCGGCAAGAGCTGAATGCTTCAATTGCTTGAATTATTCTTCTGTCACATATGTGGGCTTGACAAAACAAATGGATGAGTGTGGGGGAAGGCAGGAGTCCTTTATGGACTTATCACTATCACTTGCATAGAATATGACAAGATCTGGTAAGTCCTGAACAAATATGGAAGAAGAAAGCTCATACCCCTTCTTAATTTGATGCACAGTTTGTTGTAGGTGGCAGGCTTCAAGCGCCTGAGAGCTGAAGCAAAAATGTAAAGACATACATCTGCAAGGTGCATGTCAGCGTGGTTGGTGGGGGTAGGACCAACAGGTATGCTTGCAGCCCTAATTTCTTTGGTTGCCCATTCCTGCTGCTCTATTTCTACACTCAGTGCAACTGTGTGCATGGCTTATTGGGTAGCCCACTTCTTCAGCATGTCCTTGAGCTTTTTCTGGTAGGCATACTCATCTGCAGTGTTTGATATTGCCAAGTAATGATTGACACCCAATGTGGAAACTACCAACAAACCCTGACAAATTGATACAAAATTAACCCGTGCTTGTAAACAACAGATTGGATACACTTTTCTCCATAATATTGGATACTTGTGTTGCAACCAAGTTCCCAGAATTGCCTGCCAATATATCTCACAATACACAGGGAACGCTTGTTGAGCTGTCCCTTGATGTATCTAACAACATGGACCAATATGATGGCAATATCAAATTGCGGACACCTCCTCCTAATTAGGAGCGCTACCAATTTGACCTGCTGATCCCGCATAAGTTATCCCTTGGCTCTAATCCTTACATGGAATATTCCACCCCTTGTGGCCCGGTGGCTTTCCTCATAGAATATATTAGTCACAGTATTCTATAATAAACCACACCTTATTTCTACTATTCCTGTATTTTCTATTAGACTGTTGTCTTCCCCAAATAAAAGACTGAATCCTCATTAGTTCAGTTGCAACACTTGCAAAAAGCTTGGAATACAACAAGAAGATGACGTCATTGTGCATCCTCATTGCCCTCCCTTTGATAAAATTAATGATGGTTGAATTGTAGGGGTCAGTGTCCACCAAAATGGGGCCACCAAGAACCTTATTGGATAAGATTTGGGCCACAACCACAACTCTGTGTATCCACAAATTCACTATTCTTTTGTTGGTGAAGATGCTGTGGGGTCCCAGCTGGAGACAGACCTGGACCAGGGGTAACTTCAGGTCACGCTCCATGATAGCCATCATAAGAGGGTGGGCTTTTTCACCTTCAGTTGAAGTGCAGGCACAAGTTGGGGTCTTCTTGAGAGGGGGCCACAATTAGTTTGGGCTTGTGAGGTTGCAGCCACAGTGGACTTTGCAAAACCCATTGTGGCTGCAATTTCCCCAAGGGACATAAGCATCTCTCATTTTTCAACCATCCTAAGTACAATATCTGGGGTAATTAGCTTTCTTCTGTGTCTTGCAGGCTAATTGGCTGGAGGTTGGATGTGTCTGTCTTAGGAACTAGTCAGTGTCATCTGATTGGCTGTTTCTGGATTCCAGCTTCCCTGGGTGACCCTGTGGCTCACTTGGCTAATTCTGGATGCTAGTGTTGATACAAAATCTGGTTTAGCAGCTGCCTGTGTGTGATGGGCAAACAGGGCCATGCTTGAGGACACAGGAGAAAGAACACACTCCTGGGTAGTGCTTGCAGAGGGGCCTGCAGGTTGGGAGTGACCATAGTCAGAGGATTCACTATTGGGAGACCCAGTGTAGCCCTGCATAATTTTGTCAAGACCAGGGAACCGCTTTTTATTTGGTTGTTATTAAAAGAAGACATAATAAATTTTTATTAAAAAATTAACCCAAAAAGAGAAGTTTACATTTTAGTCAACTTTATTGTTAAGTATGTCAAGTTGGTGAATAGTAGGATCTAAATTTTAGCCATCCTAAAATGGAATAAGTTGATTTTTGGGAATGCTTGTGTTTCCTAAAAGAATTAGCACAAATCCACTCTTGATCCTTTGACATCCTTTTTGAGATGCCCATAAATTATATTTATTTCAAATTCACTTATTTGTGATATGAAATTAGGTTCTTGGATTTTAAAATCCTGCAATTTCAGATTTGTTAATTTTTACATGTTGTCTATGATTTTTTAGACATACAGAAAATCTCAAATTGTACATTAGAATCCCACATTTATGATTCATGTATTCTGTATTTGCTTGTTGTGTTTTTTTAGTTAATTGAGTTATCTACTCAAGGGATTCAAAATTTGCCAATTTAAAGAAACCAAAAAAGTCAAATTAAATGGTTGATTTTATTAAATATTTTATTCTCCCTCACCTGAGTTGCCGGCAAAAGTGATTCAAAATTTGGACCAAGGATTTGTCAATCCTGCATTTTTACGTTTAGGTTCTGAATTTGCAGTATATAGAAAGAATATAAATCTTAATTAATTTAATAGCAGGCTTGAAATCTAGTCTGAAAATAGACTGTTTTAGTTTTTGGCTATAATAAAGTTATAGTCATATTTTTTAAAACTAAGAACCACATATTATAATAAGTATTTTATTATATGAATCTTTAGGTCTTTAAGCATACCATTCTGTAAGCTGAAATTGTTAAGCTGTGTCTTTTTCTTATTAAACCAGTAAAGGTGTCAACTTGCCGTGGTTGGCCTACTTTAATAGTGGAGCCACTATTGAATCTTGCTTAAATTATAGTGTCTTGTTTGCTTAACTTATTCTCATTGTCTCACTCTTTCTTTTGTGTTAGTTTTCTTTGTGTTTACATTAAATGACACATTATAAATCCTAGTTTTAACATATACAATCTAGCTTAATTCCATATTTAGGGGTTATCCCAAACACATCCAATGGTTTGAAAGCTATAATAAACCACTAATATAATATTCAACTGAGCTTGAAATTCTTACTCACTATATATCAAAAAACTATGAAACAAATTGCCAAGTACAGATATAAATACTTTATTATTAATGAAGATATTCCAGCTTATGTGTTTTTTATTTAGAGATATAAGAAACTATTAATTTATGTTGACATTGTGTAGTTTCATTATTGAAGTTGGCCTAAAATCAAAATTATAATAATTTTTCATTTTAATAGTAAATTGCTTTTTAGTTTTTGTAATAAAAGCTAATCCTATTCTTAATTGATGTCAACATTGGCTTTGTTTTCTCATTGATTATCTATTCTGACTATAGAATACAATGTAAAAAATTATTTTTTTGAAATTTACTAGTAGGCTTCAGCCTAAGTGTCAAATTAGAGTCAACTGTCTGCATTTAAACAAAATATTGATATTTAGACAGTTTAAATGTTGAATGTTGCCCCACCAGCAGCTCCTCAAAAAGATCATTCTACAACAGCGCAAGAGAAAAAAGCTCCCATCAAAAGCCATAAGTTAAAGGATGACAAGAAAAGAAAGAAGATGGTGCAGAAAATAATCAAGGAACTTAAGATGGAACACCAAAGGATGATGAACAGGAAGCTTCAAATGAAGAGTATATTAAGAACAAGAAAATTAGTCACCCAATACCCACTCAAAGACCCACACCAACAGAAACTACAATAAAGGAAAATCCAATCAAAAGATGGGCTAAGAAGAATGTTCCTGGCTTTGAGCCAGAGAGAATCAAGAACTTCTGTGACAAGAAATGAAATTTCACCATCCCACTTAAGCTTCCTGTCTTCTTCTTCATGTTGAATTCCTAGGAGAGGCCAGCTGTTGTATATGAGGGATACTACTTCTACAGAAACAATATGTTAATATATAGTGCCCTAAAACAGTTCAAGTGTGAGAATAAAAGATGCACATCAATAATTGTGGCCAACAGGTTTAAATCGCTTTGAATCCTCACCCAAAGACCATACATATCCTCCTCAAGATCTTTTCTCACCATTAATAAAGGTGATGCCCCCATAACCATCTCCCCCTGAAGTCAAATAGGTCCTCCTCTGACATAGCCACACACCCATGCCCTATAAAATCTAAATGATCCCTAGCAATACAGGGTAATACCTTCCATCAACTCATCAGGTTAATAACTAACAAAGAAAGATAACTCTATCTGTGAGAGAGGGATCTAAAATTGTTACGATTAGTTCTTATACTGGGGCGAAACTACCAGGATGCCATCCATTGCAGGACTAGGATAGATTGTTGAGTGGGTTTTCATAGGTACAATGTAGTGGGATTGGATAAATTTTGCATTTAATACCATCATCAACATGCTAATAATAAACCAGGGGGTACACTTAGGTGCATACTTTGGGAGTCCGCAGGTCTTGATGAGGGGGTGATTTAACCTCCAAGGGGATTGGCATTGGATTATAATTGCCAAGGTAGGTTACGGGAATCAAATCTTTAAGGAACTCCTTTCCTTCTACAAATGGAAA
>QTSX02000763.1:225148-387530 GCA_014839935.2 Entomophthora muscae | reverse complement strand
GGGAATAATAGCTACTAAGAAAGGTAAGGCCTGGTTAGTAGGTAAAAAAGGACTACTAGAGGCAGATGATGTCCCCACCCAGCAGGAGATATTGGCTGCTGTGGGCTAGAGGTCCTCACCAAGCAGGGAACTGTAGCTTTTAGGGGTGAGGAATGAGATAGCTCAGCAGGGAACTTTAGCTGCTTGGGGTGGGGAGTGTTCCAGCCTGGTGGGTAGTGTGTGCTACTCAGGCTGGATGTTGTTTAGACCCTGACAGGTAATGCAGGCTGCCAGGGTACAAAAGTGTGCCAGCATGGCAGGTAACTTGGCTACCAGGACTGTAGAATTTTGGACCCCTGGTGGGTAACGTGGGCTGCCAGGGAGGGGAGGAGCTTTGAGAGCTCTATGTACCCTAATACGCTTACAGAAGGTCTGTGAGCAAGCACTCTACCTAACGGTCTGGTAGAGTGTCCTTGTCTATGTTTCCATGGGAGCTTTGGTGAGGTCCCAAAGTGAGCATTGGAGAGCATAGATATGCTCAGGGGTGTCACCAGGGTGGTTTCTTGGGAAAGCAGCTGCAGAACTTGGTGTGATCAGGCCTCTGGGAAGTAAAGCTGATTACTTTGCAGCTGAAAGCTCAGACTTAATCACCTGGGTGATTAAAAACAGCTGCATAGACTTTATTGATCTATGGTTGGATGGCCTAAGTGATTGCCACTTGCAAGGGCCCAGTCAAACGCCAGTAACAATGTAGACTCATGCCTGGGTCTACAGGTTCTGATAACGGGGACTGAGATTTGAAACCAAGGTGGTTCATAGTGATGACTAGCTTAAGGACTAGAAGATCATGATGCAGGATTAGTTGATGGACTAACTGATGAATAGAGAAGAACTAGCTGAAGAACTAGAAGAACATGATGCAGGAATAGCTGATGAACTGAAATTTATCTAAGAAGGACTATCACAAGTGAATGCAAGAGCTAGGATTCTTGTTTTGGACTCTTTGGAATGTAAGTGTTTATAAGAAAGAAGCAGTAAAATAATTCATTAATGCTGCCAAAAGATATGATATAAAGGTGGAATTAATTATCATATAAATAAAAGGAGAGGAAAAGAAGAAATAAGTTACAGTGTTTGAACTGTAGATTTATTGGAGGCTGATTGAGTGGAATGGTGCTGGAATAATGGACCGGTTAATGCTTTGGTGCAAAAAGAGTAGTTTATTTGGGAGGTTTGATCAGTGGAAATTGATTTCCTAGTTGGATCCCAGTGGAACGTCAGAAATGGTCTATCTTTGTGCTCTGCATTCATTGGTTGAGTTCTGTCAGGTTTCCTGATTAATATGATTGGTTGGAAGCCAAAAGCTTAAAGTATAAGTAATAAAGCAGTGAATTATTACTTTAAGCTTTTGAGAAAGTAAGTATGTAAGCTTAAGTTGTTATAGGAAAAAGTGAGCAGCAATGGTTTAAGCTTTTGAAAAAAGCCATTCTGAAGGCAGAACCGTTGGGAAAAGGACACTATAAGAAGGAGGCTATCTGGAAAGTTATGGGGTCTTTTAAGTTTCTGCCAAAAGGTTTTTGGAGGCCTTTTGATTGCAAGCAGGAGCTTGGTTGGATTAATACAAGAGGAATAACAAGGCCACTAGAGCTATACAGAGAGCTGGAGCCTAAGATAAAGAAGCAGAATCCCAAGAGTAAGGAGCTGGAGCTTGAGATAAGGAGCTGGACCCTAAGCACGGTGCAGGAGTCCAAGTTTATGGAGCAGTAGTCCAAGTCTTAGGAACAGAAGTCCAAGACTAAAGTGCAAGTGTCTAAGACCAAATACAAGGAGTACAAGATATTGTTGGAGGACTCCAAGTATTGGAAAATCCATATTGTTTCCCTGACCCCCAGTCCATATACCAGAAGGTTTCTAGGGGGATCTTCCTTCTGAGAGTGAATAAAAGCCCATTTCAACCCCTATACATATTTCTGAGATACATTTTCCTTTACTAGAGAATGACAACCCCTTCCAGACGGTCCCTGGCTATGACCCAGGACTCATTTTGAGGACTGGTGATCAGGAACCCCACAAGCATGATAATAAATGCAGTATGGTAACAAATCATTTGCCAGGGGTCCCAAACATCCAATAAAGTCAGGAGAATCAACCAAGCCTTGGAACCAACTGTCAGGGCCCAGAATGCCCTAGACAACCAGCTAGCTTATATGTAGATAAAACAACCAACAGCGTGGAAAGCATTGCCAACTGCCTTCCCAGGAAAAACCCCCTTTCTAACTGCAAATGGCCAGGGGTTTGCAAGGCTCACGTGCCGCAAAATCCTGGTATTAAGTTTAAACATGAATTTGGGTCCCTTTGCTATCAGGAAATGATAAATTGGGAAAGCAATTTTTTAATTATGCAATCAGGCACTTGATTGCTTGTGGGTTCTAATAATAGCTGTGGCACCTTGGCATGCAGCAGCCAGACCAGTGACCATGATGTATCAGCCAATGTTCTTCCATCCCCAGGTCCCAGTGCGCAAATTCCATGCCATTTTGCAAGTATCACTGGAAATGATGCCACCAGGTTTCTGGTGGCACAAAAGGCTAAGTATTCCCCAGTAAGTATAAATAGTGAGGAGGAGAAGCCTTCCTCACTGTTGACATATTAAATAAGCAACTTTATGCCCAGGACCCATAATTTTCTTGCAGGAATTATCTATTTTTTCACCAATATAATCATTCTGTTTGCATCTGTTTGTGAATCCACTACACAATACAATTGCGCCTATCTGTTCCCTTCTGGCTCTTCTCCTGTCACTTTGGTTAAGCCATCTTGTGCCATTGACTTGGAGTTCTTCCACCCTCACCACCTGGATAGGACTAGGATAGATTATTGAGTGGGTTTTCATAGGTACAATGTAGTGGGATTGGATAAATTTGGCATTTAATACCATCATCAACATGCTAATAATAAACCAGGGGGTACACTTAGGTGCATACTTTGGGAGTACCTGCAGGTCCTGATGAGGGGGTGATTTAACCTCCAAGGGGATTGGCATTGGATTATAATTGCCAAGGTAGGTTACAGGAATCAAACCTTTAAGGAACTCCTTTCCTTCTACAAATGGAAATGTAAATTCTGATTTAAATAACACCAAAAATCAAAACCAATCAAAGAATAAAACCACATTTTAAATGCATATTCATCAGTGTTAAACATTAATATGAACGTAATATCAAAAAAAGTGTTTGAATTTCAAAAATATTTGTGTAAACAATATACACTTGATTTTCAAAACCAAACATGAAAGTTAAAATCATAACATAAATTCTATTATAAATGCCCAATCATCCTAGATAACAGCCAGCAACAGCAATGTTAATAATAAATCATCAATTAATGACTTGAAAACCACCCATACAGATGAATTAGCTAATAAGCATGATAATAAAAAGCACTTACTTCCAAATCAATTGACAGGGGTCCCAAAATTCAATCAAGTCAGGATAATCAACCAAGCCTTGGAAAACCTCACATTCAATAAATCAATCCTTGCCAGCACATAGTAACCAACCTAACTGCATCAAGCCATATATCCAAATCCTTACTTCTTTTTTTTTCAGGCTAAGTATTTCTGAAGTTTTGAAAAGCAATACTTCACCACCAGACCTTGCAGGATTTTAGGGTAAACACCATACTCCTCTCCCACTCTTTCCTCAGTATTTAAGCTGAAATTTTCCTCCAGGGTGAATTGCTCCAACAATTTATTTCTTTTAAAATTCACAAAAAATCCTATTTTCTCAATTTTCAACTGATTATTAGATAATTTTGCTCATTCTTAACAGCATAAAGCCCCTCCACCTAGTGTGGATTTTATGTTTGTTTCTGGATATTGCTGGGCAAATGTGAACTTTGAATCTCCAGATTCAACTCCAACTGGTAAATCTGAAGACTCCATTTGATACTTTTTTAGACCCTGTTGCTGCCACTCTTCATATTTTAAAGCTGCCTGTTTCCCTTTTATTGCCCACTCCCATGCACTATGGTTGGTCCTGGGATACACCAGCCTTTACTACCTGATAAAATATTTCACTCCCTTCTTGGAGATACTCTGATTGCTAGGTCACCTCTTCCAAATGTTGATGACAGGAATTTCAGCTGGAACCACTCTGGTCCCATTAACATGCTTTCTCTCCTCCATTCTATTAGGGAAAGCTCCCAAATGAGTTGTTCCTGACATAAACAGGGAGAATAAACTCCACATTATTCACAAGTGAGACTCTAGAAAAGGTTCTTTCTGGTAGAGAGAAGATTTTTAGTCCTACCAGGGAGGCTGTCAGGAGAAAAAGGAGACAACTAGGGGTCTCTATCACCAGGTGGGTTGCAAAGAAGTATGGGCCCATAATTCTGAAGAAGTAGACCAGATAAGGAGCAAGGCACAAGCTTGGGTGAAATCGGCAAGTTTGTTGCAGGGAGCAACATTTTTGGGACCTCCAGCAAGTTTTGGGACCTTTGGAACAGGTGTGGAGGGTAAAAAAGAGTAAACCAGGAGACTAAATGTATCCAAAGTGAAATTCGAATTTCATAGCTTTGGTAACCTTGGGGAAACCTGCAGGAAAAAGAGGGCTTTAAAGTTAAGATAACTGAAGTTGAAGATTCACACAAGCAAAACAAGGTAATTTGAAATTAAAGAAGAAGAGCATTTAAACTTCCAACTGAGAAATAAAGTTCAAGCTATCTTTTTGAAAGCAAAAGCTGGTAAACACTTTCCTAGCTCTAAGGTTAACTTTAAGAGACCCAAAGAAGCTGCTGCAAGCCAGGGGGAAAGGCATAGATAAGTAAAGCTAATATTTTTACCAAAAACCTTTGGATAAAGAATCTGAAGCAAGAGTCCCAAAAAAGAAGCTTCCTGAAAAGTTTAAAACTATATTGATAAGAAATAGACAAGCAGGGTCTCAAAAAATGTCTGCTTGCTTTTAAAGGGCAGGTTTCTTGCCAGAAGAGCCACCAGGAGCAGGGGAGCCTCCTGGTTGGCTGGGGATAGAATTTTTTAGCCCCAATCAGGAGGATTGGAAGTTTTTGCAATAGTTTCCAGGCTGGGATCTGATTTAGTACTGGCTATAGGATATTCCTGGGAGCTAACTGCAATCAATAATTTTGAGTTTGCATTCAATAATGTAGAGGCATTTGATAGGTTATCTTTAACAGTTTTTAAAAGCATCTGACACCAGGCCAGTAGTAATTCAAATTGACCAGTGTTTTGTCCCATAACTGGGAAGAATAAGATGGGTGATCTGTGAGGCATGTCAAGACAAGTCATTTGCCTACAGTGTGGGCTGAATCCTCCAAAGGATTAAGAGTATTAGCCAGTTTTTGAGGAGATTTATTTGTTAGGCCAGGGAAAAGAGTACTACCCAGGCCAGGGTGAAGCAACTTTACAACATCCCTGTCAGCAATCCAGAAGCGGCAGATGATCTAGTCATTACTGTAAATTCAGGACCTAAAGGTAAAAATGCAGGATTTTCAAATTCTTTTGCATGAACTCACCAATTTAATGGAGTAATTTACACCCCATAACAACTTAAACTTTTATATAAAAGAATAAAACATATTCCAGTAGGTTAGTGAGTTTACGCAAAAGAATATGAAAATCCCACATTCTTGCCAACAGGTTCCGAATCTACAGTATCAAACTTGTGAAGTTTGAAATGACAAGTTCCTTTTCCTGGTGCATGGAGATTCTGATTAGGTTGAGGATTTTGTGTATGTGGCCAAGAGCCGTATTAAATTTCTCAAGGATCAAGAGGATCAGCTATCAGATGAAACCTTTGTTGTTTGCCCCAAGATTTTTAGCCAGCTATTGGTCATTCATACAGAAGTAGTAGAGAGAAGGGTGCCTCCAATCTACTGTTTTTTTATTGGAACCAACTGGGGAACTATGTGGTTGCTCTAAAGATCATCAAGAATAAAATACAGAAGATTGTCTGGGAGGAGACAGGAACAAGGCCTGAATTGGCAGGAAGGCCACCCAAGGATCCTGATGCCTGGATAAGACTTAAGAGCCTAAAGCTAGTCTTACTTGACTTTGAGACTGCCTAATCAGTAGAATTTAAGGAATTCTTTAGCTGTGAACCCCAGGGATACTAATTTTGTTTTTACAAAGATTGCCTTAGGTATATGAAGACCTTCAGATATCTTTTCAAAAATTATACCTTAGATACCTCAGAAATCATCATGAAGATAATTTTCTGGGTACTATGATATATGTCTTCTTAAAAAAGGATGTTATATTGAAGCAGTGAAGCTTCTGGATAAAGATATATGAAACCTGGCTAATAAAGGTCTGATGACATGTTTCTTGGTTACTTTAATGGCCAGTGGACTGGGAAGTTCATTAAGAAGAGATATGGGTTAGAGAAGAACAAGATCAGCTGTAGCTATGTGAATACTGTCCTTAATGAGGGTACTGAGATCACATCTACACTGAAAGTGTTGTAACTGTGCTGTTTTAGCAGAGTTACAAGGGAAAAATATTTAGAAACTAGATAAAATTCTTTATTGAGAGATAATGATTGTATAGTCAGTGTTAATCATATATAACAGGAACATGATTGTGTTGATCACTTGGTTGGATGGTAAAGGGGGTGGCTTGATCTTGTTAGTGATTCAAGCAACAAAATAAGGTATCTGCTGCAAGGAATCATCATTTGTTCATGTTGTTGGATTTGGAAATTTTAGTCAACTTCCTAGTTTGGCTTTGAGTCACTGGAAAGTTGGGTTGTAGGTCACAACCCTGCTTTATTGGAACCTTGCTGGAGGCTTGAGCCTGCTGTTTTGACACCCCCCAGCTGAAGATTGGCCTCCTCTGGGGGCAGGTTGTCAGGGAGGTTTTCAGGGGCCAGGGCACTGTATTATACTAGCTGTTGTTTGGTGGCTGTTAGGACGGTTTCTTGTTGTTTTGTCTTGCTTTACAGGGTTTTAATTGGTCATGATGGAGGACTTTATCTTTTTTTGTACAAAAAGTCTTTGCACTAGGTAATTGTTGTTTTCTTTTACCTTTAAGATGATATTGGGGCCCATTTTCTTGGGCTTTAACTTGCTCTTGTGTTTATTCATTACCCAGACCTTGTCACCAAATTTATGTCTGTTTTGGATGGGGTCAAACATGTTTTGCATATGTTTCTTTTCTTTTTCCAACTGATCACTGTTGGTCTGTATGACTTAAGGTTCTGAATAAGGGGGAACCTTGCTGGGAATTTAGCTAAGGTCCTGTGAGGAATTGAATTATATTGGGTTATGTGCTGTAAACAAGCTCAAAAGGGCTTTTCCCAGTGGATCTGTTCACAAAAGTACAGCATACAAGGAGTCAGTCAGTAGCTGCTTATGCCAGTACTCAGGTCTCCCAGCAGTGAGCTTGTCAAGGTCCTGCATTAAGCTACTGTTTATCTGCTCCACTTGTTCATTGTCCTGAGGATGGTAAGGTGTTGTCACTGTGTGTGGGACCCATTCTCAGTGAGGTATACATTGGCGTTCTCAGAGGTTGATTACTTGCCTCTGTCTGTTATCAGGAGTTATGTTCTCCAAACTTGCTAATGATTTCCTTGCCTATGAATTGTTGAACATTGATATCTGTGTGGGTCTTCACTGCCTGCACTACTGGCCAGCAAGTATCATGGTAGATTCCATAATGCTGGGAATTATCTGAACAAGTAAGAAAGCTCAAAAGGCTGGAAAGCTGTTAACAAAATTAACTGATTTGACAGACCTAAATCAAAACTTGATCAAAAATGATGTTGAACTGAGTTTACAGACTTGCCTGTCAATGTATCTTACATTTCACAGGGGGCGCTTAATGAGTTGCCCCTTGATGTATCTAACAACATGGATCAATCTGATGGCAATATTAAATTGCAGGCACTTCCTCCTAATTAGGAGCGCTACCAATCTGACCTGCTGATCCTGCACAAGTTATTCCTTGGCTTCAATCCTTACATGGAACATGCCACCATGCCACCCCCTTGTGGCTGTGTGGCTTTCCCCATATGATATATTAATCACAAGATTCCACAATAAACAATACATTATTCTTATTATTCTGTCCTTTCTATTGAACTGTTGCCTTCCCCAATTCCAAATACTGAATCCTCATTGGTTCAGTTGCAACAATGGGTTACAGCTGCTCCAGTCCACCAGTTGTATTTGATTCCCCCTTGCAAGCTGATGTTGATAAATTGGCATAATATGAGAGTCACCAAATATGATCTTATTTATCATCACAGTAATCAGAAGTTGGTCACACAAGGGCTCTTTGCAAACTGGACTAAGTATTCACTTGACAATGCAGAAGAGATAGGGACTAAGGATCCAAGCAGTATTGCTTAGTTAAATTTGATATATATTGAATAATTTCACTTTTTCAACTCTTAAGAGTTAAGTCCTCCCAAAAATTTACTCAATAAAAATCAAATATCCTCTGATCTAACTTTATTTGAAATGCATCCTGTAGTGGGCCTTCTGCGCTACATTCCCTACAATATAATTCTTAGCCAAATCATTACAGGAAGATGGGGCCCCACTGTTGGCACTTTGTCTTTGCCTCTGCCCAATGTCAATCTGTTGTCTGAAAATTTAGGAGTTTTACCCACTGTATCCAAAGCTGAGATATTTTTAGCATCTCAATGTCCTGAATTCTACACCAAAAACTCATTGATTCTCTCCCAGGTCATTTATCTTAGGCTTCTTTGGTTAAGGTTAATCATTTTGCTTAGCCCTAGTGTATATTTTGATAATTTCACAAAACAGTATTTGCAGCTTTGTTGGTGGTTATTTATCAACTCTATGTGGATTTGGGTGGTGATTCCTCACCACCTAGAGACCTATTCTTACTATCTGACAATTTCTGTCACAGAAAGTGGAAAAGTTGATGGTGGTGATGATGTATTTCTTGTTGTTGTGTTTCCTGGGCATGAGCCCCACAATTTTGAGGGCACATACATTTAAGAGTAAATGGGAACAAATGGGCAACACAGACTTAAGCAGGGTGTTGCTCTTTGCAAACTTTTCACACACTTCACATTGGTCAAGCACTTCTTGGACTTCCCAATATAGAGTTGGCCACCATGACTTGTGCTTGAGAATTTCATAAAGTTTGCAGCTCTTGGTGTGTCCTAAATCTCTATGATAGTGTAGAATAGTGTTGACTTGTTGGTAAGTAGGAATATACAGGATGGTGCTCCAATCAGTCATCTTGCAGTGTAGCATCCAGTATACGTCCATAAATAGGTGCTCTTTTTTTATGACCGTTTCTTTAGTGATGTTGGTAGTGGCTAGAGGGAAGCCTTTGTATTTAGTTTAGAGTACCAGCAGGGGCCAGTCTTGTTCAAGATTGTTTCCCCCTCTTGTGGCTCCAATATACAAGCAAGAGAGTGCATCTGCCATGTCAAGTTCAGGTCCTGGTTTGTATTGAATGATCATGCTAAACCTTTCAAGAAGCTTTATCCAACACAACTGGCGCCTGGATAGATTGGCTTGTGTTTGAAGTATATGAGGGACTTATGGTCTGTTATGGAGGTTAACTCCTCCAGATGTTCCAGTTAGCAGCGCCACTTGACAAGATAGTGTAAAATTGAAAGTAATTCCTTGTTGTGGATAGAGTAGCAACATTCACCATCTGTCAGTTTGTGCAACTTGTAGACTACAGGCAGGATATTGCTGTTAATGTTTTTGATTCATAGTACTACCCCAATGTACTCATAAGAGACATGTGTCTTCATTTGGTACTCTTTGTCTTTCTTAGGATACTGTAGAATGGGAGCGGCTGTGAGTTTCTCCTTTAGACACCAGAAACAAAGGTCATGTTGGGGGGTTCATGTAAAATTGGATTTTTCACCAGTTATGGCCAACAGGGGTGCTGTCAAGACACCACAGTCAGGGATAAATTTTTTTACATAGGTGACCATTCCCAAGAATGTGCAGAGTTCTGATTTGTCCTTGGGATGTGGAATTTTGCAAATGGCCTGGATTTTCTGGCTGTCAGGTTTGATGCCATCTTTCAAAACTATGTGTCCCAAGAAGGGCAGCTGTTTGCAGAAGAACTGGCATTTGGAAGGCTTGGCCAGCAGTTTATGTTGCGCCAGGGTGGCAAAGACTGCTTCTAAATTCTTATGGTGTTGTTCTACCAAGGGGCTGTAGACAATGATGTTGTTCAAGTACACTGGTGTATTTTTGCCAATGTGGGAGATAAACACCTTGTTCATAAAGGTAACAAAGATTGATGGTGTGTTTTTCATCCCAAAGTTGAGCACAATACACTTGTATGAACCATATTTGGTGCAAAAAGCCATCTTTGGTATGTCTTCCTCCTTGATGCAAATTTGGTTGTAGTCTTCTGCCAGGTCAATCTTGGAGAAGACAGTTGCCCTGCCCAAGGCGTCAAAGAGATTATCAATAATTGGAGCAGGTAACAATTTTTGATGGTAACTTTATTTAGGGCTCAATAATCTGTAACCAGCCAAAGAGTGCCATCTTTCTTTGCCACAAAGAATACAGCAGCACAAAGGGAGGCTGTAAGGGGCGGGTAAGTACTTTTTCCAACGCCTCTTTGAGGTAAGTATGTAGTGTGTTGTCCTCATTTGGGGTAAGTTGGTAGATTGTTTACAGCTTAGGTATAGCTCCTTTGAGTTGGATGGAGTGCTGTATGTGATTATCTAGTGGCAACTCTGGTAGAGCCTCATTAAAGATTTCTGGATGACAGGCTACAATTTTGAAATCCTGAGGTGTGGTGGTATCTTGGTGGTCCTTGAAATGTATAATCTTGCACTGGAAGGAGTCCTAATCAATTGCCTGGAGGTTTACCTTTTCATCAAGGGTTTCTTTAATGCACACAAGGATGTGGTTGCATAGGAACTGGTCCACTGAGTCAGGGTATATCTAGTGATTGACCCCTTCACGCTTGATTGTCAATACTGAGGTCACCCAATCTATGCAGGGGTTGTTCTTTTGTAACCATTCCAGTCCAAGAGCAATTTCAAATTTTGCAAAGTCAATGACAGGTACCTGGATGGTGGAGTGCAGATTCTCTAGCGTAAAGGAGAAGGGGGAAGTCTCATGTGTCACAGTAATATGATGTTCATCAGCTAGGACCATGTTCTTAATCTGCAAAGGATTAGTGGCTAGTTTGAACTTGCCCACAAAGGTGCTGTTGACAAGTGTGCAATATGTGCCTGAGTCTAGGAGCGTAGAGCTAGTGTAACTGCAAAAGCAGAAAGGATAAGACATCAATTTATTGGGATGTCTGGTGACGGTGTAAAGTTCTGGGTCTTTGAGGGGACCTGGATCATTGGGCATTGGTCTATGTCTTTGTGGTGGTACTTTTTGTTTGACAAGACAGGAGTTTGGCAGGGAGATCTTGGATTGCTTAATGCTCTCCCTGGGCTTTTCCCTCATCCTGTTTGTCCTGCAAGGTACTGACCCTGAAGTGAGTACATTTCAACTATTCATTGTTCCCATTGCTGTGGACAATTGAGCCAGCACATTTATGGTATGAGTTATTGCTGTTATTGTTGTTCCAAGGCAGAGGGTGGTTGGAACTCCCAGCTGGGTATGAGTCCTTGGGTTGCTCTCTTTTCCCAGTCTGTGCTTTATTAAGGGTGTTGGAAATTTGCTCTGCTTTCTCTGCCTCACAATAAAGGCTTGCAAAATGGGCACCTTATCCAGGTTGACATGTCTCATCATTTGCAACTTGAGTACGTCATAGTACATGAGATGGGTAGCTGGGGTATCAAAGGCTATGTCTGAGGGGCATGTAGACAAAGATTCTTTGTACATGTGGGTGAGCTCCTTCATTGTGTCAGTCTGGGACAGATTTTTTACTTGGTGTATGGCCATGAGGGCAGTGTCCTTCTATAAAAAAACTTGCTAAGAAGTCCCGCTTGAAGGTATCCCAGTCTTTCTCACTGTGGTCTTCATGCCATTTATTGCATTATGTGCCTACATTGTGTGTAAGGTGGAAGATATCTCTGCAATCTAGAAACCTTGTGGGCATTCTATTTGTGCCAGCTTGTTCTGGGCAGATTGTATCCATGCTTTGGCATTGTTGTCATTGGCTCCAGCAAACAATTATAAGGTGGCACTGCACAGTTGTTGGGCTACATGAGCAGGCATGATGCTTTTGTCTTTCACACAAGGAGTGGTGGTAGGTGCTTGGGAGTATCCTTGGGCTGTTAGAGCGTTGAAGATGGAAACTGGTATCACTAAGTTTTGGTACAACACAAAACCTTCCAGTATTTTGGTACCCAGTGTATAAGGCATCCAATCTATGGGGAGGCCAGACATGATTCTTTTTAAATTTTTTGACTGCAGCAAGTACAAACAACAGGCAAAATTTTGAGGGATAAGGTAGGATGGGAAACCTACTTCTGCTGCCAATGTTGTAACTGTGCTATTTTAGCAGAGTTACAAGGGAAAATTATTTGGAAACTAGATAATTATCTTTATTTGGAGATAGGAATTATATAGCTGCACTGAATCATTATAAAATGAACATAATTATGTAGATCATTCAATTGGATGGTGAAGGGAGTAGCTTGTTACTGGTAAAGGCTCAGGTGCCAAATTAAGTCATCCACATAGGATAATCATTTGTTCATGTTGTTTCTGGGAATTTGAGTCAACTTCCTAGTTTGACTTCAAGTCACTGGGCAGTTGGGTTGCAGGTCACAAACCCGCTTAATTGGAACCTTGCTGGCGGGTTGATCCTACTGTTTTGACAAAAAGATGGCAAAACCACTTTGTAAAGTCAGTGGAAGTTAGTAAGCCATCCTTTGGCAAGCTGTTTATGGGCCTGAAGAAGTCAAGTGATAGGGCTGATGAGATATTAAGTGGTATCAAAAATGGTGTCCCTCCAAGAAAAGCTAGCAGGGGCTGAAAATGGGAACAATGCACACTCTGGTAGGTAGGGGCTACAAAAGTGATGGGATGCTGGAATACCCAAAGAGGGTTGCATATTCCATGAGCTTGTGTTTGAATAATTGCTAATACTTCATTCAACAAACTAATTGCTTGCCTGCTCATATATATTTTTTTAAAAAAAAATGGCTATTTTTTGTTGATTCAATAATAAATTTTTATAGCTTATTATGTTAAATCAATCTTTACTAAAATTTATTAGCTTTATTTGGTTTTATTTCTTGGCAAAATTTAGGATTGTTTTAATGGTGGGATACACCATCTTAAAAATGCCATCTAGAAAGACGCCATCTCAAAAAAATTGAGATTGTGTTGGGATTTACATCAGCAAAATTAAAAAAGCTTAATAAAAATGATTAAATGGTTAATTTAAAAAAATTGGCTTCTAATACAGTATCCCAAAAAACTGCATCACAAAAACACTATCTCAAATCAAAATAAAAAGAATTTTATCCAAATAAGATTTTTTAAGTATAAAAGCACTTAATAAATATCCTAAAATAGAGTATCTCAAAAAAATGCATCACAAAAATTCTATATCAAATCAAAATAAAAAGTATTTTATCTAAATAAGGTTATCAAACTTGGTGTACTCCACTGCAGAACTACCCATTTATAGGTGCTGCCTTCCAAATATCTTTTACGCTGTAGCACTGCCCTACTTTTAAGTTAAGCGCTGCAGCAGCGTTATATTCAAATCCCTAAAATATGAGCTCCACTAATTAATTATATTTTATAAGCACTAAATTCAACAAATAATAAAACAATTAAAATTGTTGCAACTGAACCAATGAGGACTCAGTATTTGGAATTGGGGAAGACAACAGTCCAATAGAAAAGACAGAAATAATAAGAATAAGGTATTGTTTATTGTAGAATATTGTGATTAATATACTATACAGGGAAAGCCACACAGCAACAAGATAGTGGCATGGTGGCATGTTCCATGTAAGGATTGGAGCCAAGGAATAACTTGTGTGGGATCAGCAGGTTGAATTGGTAGCGCTCCTAATTGGGAGGAAGTGCCTACAATTTGATATTGCCATCAGATTGGTCCATATTGCTAGATACGACAAGGGGCAACTCATTAAGCGCCCCCTGTGTATTGTAAGATACGTTGGCAGGCAAGTCTGTAAACTCAGTTGCAACAAAAATTTAATATAGGAAAGAAAAATAAGAAACAACAAAATAACTCTCAACAATGAAAAAAGGATAAGCACAGCAAGTTTATTGCAGACACAGGTTCATTGAGAGTTGCCTTTTGCGTCAGGGCGCATCTACGCTGCTGAGGGAAAGACGTAGCAGGAGGAGTGGCCTGACAGTTGTCAGGGAAGGAATTCTTGGTGGGGTGCTGAATGGTGATAACTGGGCACTTGTGAGTTGGCATCATGTACTGGTTGTTGTCCAAATGCTGGTGTACTGTAAATTCAGAACCTAAACATAAAAATGCAGGATTGTCAAATCCTTTGTCCAAATTTTAAATCACATTTGTGGGCAACTAAGCAGAGTGAAAAATAAAATATTTAATAAAATCAACCATTTAATTTGACTTTTTTTGGTTTTTTTAAAATGGCAAGTTTTGAATCCCTTGAGCAGATAGCTCAACTAACAAAAGACAAAACTCAGCAAACAAATGTGGGATACATGAATCAGAAATGTGGGATTCTAATGTACAATTTGAGATTTCCTGTATGTCTAATAAATCATATAGAACATAGAAAATTAATAAATCTGAAATTTCAGAATTGTCAAATCCAAGAACCAGATTCAAATCAAAAATGAGGTGAATTGAAATAAAATAATTCATGGGTGTCCCAAAAAGAATTTCAAAGGATCTAGAGTGGATTTGTGCTAGTTCTTTTAGGAATCATAGGCATTCTCAAAAATCACCCTATTCCATTTTAGGACGGCTAAAATTTAGATGCTTGATTTTAGTAGATTTCAGAAAACACTAATAATAAAATAGAATTATATATTAAAATATATTTTTATCAATTTGCCTTTTCCTTGGTATGTTGATAGTTTATTTGCTGTTGATAATTTAATTTCATTCAATTGTATAGTTTCATATCCAGTTGCCTCCCTGCAACCACAGCTGGCCTTGGGGAGGCAACTTGATTTCCTATTGCCAAGGCAACTGGAGGTGAACTATCCAATTTCATGAAATTAAAATATCAACAGCAAATGAACTATCAACACACCAAGGAAAAGGCAACTTGATAAAAATAGATTTTAATATATAATTCTATTTTATTATTAGCGTTTTCTGAAATCTACTATAATCAAGGATCCTTAATAGCATTCATTAACACATAGTGTAGTAATCTGGTGATGTTTCACTTTGAATTTTTTTTTCTCACCTCTTTTCTTCCTTGAAAGAAGTTTTGTTTGGCCCTTGGCTAAGCCAGGGGTGTGACTGTACTACAGTCACATTGGGCTGTGGTTTCACAAAGAGATTAAATTGTGATGAATTTCATAGGTTGAAATTCAAAACAATAGGATTGGCCTTAGAGAGACTTTCCAGCGTAGCAATTGATACCCAGGAATCAATTAGGCTGTACTAATTGAGACCCAAAATGAATAATCTGATCAATTCATATTATGAGACTAGGTGTCTCAAACTGTCTAATTAACCATGGAGGTTAATTGATACCCAGGAATCAATTAGGCTGTACTAATTGAGGGCCAAAATAAATAATCTGAATGATTCAAATTATGAGACTAGGTGTCTCAAACTGACTAATTAACCATGGAGGTTGTTTAATACCTAGGGTAAAAAAGAAAACTCTGATAGGAATTCAAACCTTGAACTCATTTAAATGAGCAATAAGTTTATTTCAAGCTTAACAAGTATGTCAAGTCAAGTTGTTAAGATGGTGGTTCAAGTTAGTGATTATACGCCGTATAATAGCTGACTCAATCCAGTATCAAATCAAAGGCTATCTGCCGTATAATGGATGATTATAACTATGTGGACTAGTGATTATACGACATATACTAGATGAGTATACGGCGTACAATAAACAAATATATGGCGTATAACAGGTGATTATATTGCAAGTATTTGATCCAAATTCTTCACAATGGCCCGTGGTCTTTGGTGTGAATTAATTAACTGTGAAGGTTAATTAAGTTAATTGATAGGTTCAACTAATAGAAGGAAATTGTCTAAATACAGACAATGATGCCTGGGTATTTAGGATTGATCATCTGGTTCCCAGTTAGAACATTGATAGTTTGGATCTGGAATACATGTTTCCACAGGGTTTTGGCGCCAGAAGCTTGGAATGCTTCAAGTCAAAACAAGACATTCCAATTTAAAGAATCAGATGATTCTGGAATGATTTAGGCACCTTCTTGTAGGTTTAGAAGTGTGAAGATCTTTTAGGTAAAGATCTGGATCTGGAATACATAGATTCCACCAGGATTTGGCACCGGGAGCTTAGGAAGTTCCATGTTAAATCATCACATTTCCATAGAAGGAATCAGGTGATTCTGGAATGTTTAGGGCACGTTCTTATAGGTTAAGAATGTGAACATCTTTTTGGTAAAGATCTGGATTTTATGACGCTGTTATGTCATAAACCATGTGATAGGAATCCAGGTGTGATTCCGGAACCAGAGGGGGTTTCAGCCAAATGTACCCTGATTGGTATATAATGGAAACATGATAATAATAAATAAAAAATGATACTTATGTGTGACAATGGTTGCGTTCCCCTCAATCTTTTTATGCTTTGTGTTTTTGGCTTTTAACTGAAATAAGACTACCATGGAATGAAAGAGATGGTCTTCAGCTAAGACTATGGAAAGCAAAAAAATGTGGAAGTTATCACTAGATGGCAACAAGTTTAACACCAAGATTGCTTGCCTGGAATCCAAGCTCATCAAAGCTTACATAAAGGATTCCCTGTCAAACCGTAAAAGAGTCAGACCAGGATAATGAAGAAGCAAGCATGAATTTCCTGGATCTGTCACAAGGGGCCAAAAACTTTTAAAAAAATTCTGCGTCATCAGGATGGTGGCTCATATATCTTTATATGGGTTTTTGGTTGCTATATTAGAGATTTAGAGTACAGAATGTTGTATAATTTCCATGTTTAGACAATTTTACATCCCACTTAATTTTCATGTCTAAACATGGCTATCAATATTGAAATTTTCATTTGATTTTAGTTGTGGTGAAGCTTCTTGATTTGGGTTGGTATTTCCTAGTTTCTTACTGTTCATTCAATTTGGATTCAAAATCCTGCAATTATTATTTGAATTTACTAGTGGCATTCAATTATGAGTTTGAAATTTGGTTCTTGGATTTGATAATCCTGCAATTCCAAAAATATAGTAAACTTAATGAAAATGGTTAATGGATTTGAATGCTTCAAATCTGATTCTAGTTAATTCATTTTGTCCATTGGAAATATTCATTTCGACTTGAACTTTGCAAAGTATCTATGAGTTCTTGAATTTTATAAAAATAAAAAAGTCAAATTAAATGGTTGCTTTTATTAAATATTTTATTTTTCACTCTGCTGAGTTGCCCGCAAAAGTGATTTGAAATTTGGGCCAAGGATTTGGCAATCCTCCCATTTTTATGTTTAGGTTCTGAATTTACAGTATGTGAGCCAGGATAACCAACATCTGGGAGCAGGATACTGTGAGTTGCACAACATGGAAGACCTGTTTCACAAGGGAAGTTGGATTTGGCTGACTGGCATCAAACAACTCCAGCCATCACAAGTGGGGAACACAGCACCTATGGTGAAGCAGTCTATTAGTGCATCCTCCATGTAGGAGTACAAAAGTGGAAGGGGGGCCCAGAGCTGATAATCCAAGGAGTGTTAATGCTCCAAGCAGCAACCAGTGCACCCAGGCTGGACAGGATGGTAACTCTCAGGAGGATACCACATTAAGTGGCAAGTAGCAGCAGCCAAAGAAAGGTACAAGGAAGCATTATCAGTGGTAATGGCTTGGAGGAACACCTTGAAGGTGACTAAGAAGCAAAAATTAGTGTTGGCTTGAACATGCAAGTCCAAGGTCTGGTGGAAGCTGGGATCTGCATTAAGCTCAAGGGCCCAAACCCAAGTCACTTAACTGATGTACTCATTTCAAATAGCAATTGTGTGGGTGTGCTGGGCATAGATCTTGCTGGGGGCTAAGGTAGCTTACTGCGGCCCTAGATGCACCTCAGAAGCCAAACAGGATGCTTTATACTGACTGTGGTACAACTCACCTGTGTGAATTGATGATATGGCATCCTCATCAGAATGCAGCGCCTTTACAAAGCTGTACATTGTCTCCTCATGGTGGAAGATCCCAAAATTTCTAAGAAGGTTGGGGTAGTCCACCACCACATTATGGGAGTTGCGGCGGGCACAAAGCATTGTAGACAGAGTAGCAGGAGGCTCACCAGTAGGGGGAAGTTGGCAAGAGAAGTAATGGCAAACAATATTCTGGCTAGCATCTTCTTGGGTGCTATGGAGGGAAAGACTATCCTCAAACATGGAGTTCACATTGAAGAAATCCCCAGAAGTGGAGTTGTGGTCCTAGCTATGTTCCAAAGCAGCCACAGTGATGGCAAAGTCCTGTTTGCAAAGTTGACTGACATTAGCTCAAAGTCAATTCAGAAAAGCAACATACACCAACCGTAGCATTTTACAAAAAGTGTGGCACTCTGCCTTGTCCATCAAAGCCATTATTTTGTTTTACACCTGACACATGCTTCTGTTGTTGTTGCTGTTATTGTGACAGAAATTGCAGGATAATTAGAAGCTGTCTCCATGTGGTGGGGAATCACCCACCAAATCCACATAGAGTTAATTATTAACCATCAACAAAGCTTCAAATACTGTTTGGTAAAATTTCCAAAAGATACACTAGGATTAAGCAAAATGATTAATCCTAACCAAAAAAGCCCTAGATAAATGGCCTGCAAGAGCATCAGAGTGTCTTCAGAATAAAATTCAGGACATTGAGATAGCACATAGTTTCAGCTTTGACAGTAGTTGGAACAGCTCCAAGATTGACAGGCATTGAATTAACATTTGGCAGTGACAACAATAAAGTACCAATGGCAGGCCCCCATCTTCCCATAATAATCTGGCTAAGGATTAAATTGTAGGGAATGTAGTGCAATAATCCAACTACAGGATGCATTTCAAAATTAAAGTTAGACCAGGGAATATGTGATTTTTATTGAGTGAATTTTGGGAGGACTCAACTCTTAAGAGTTGAAACAGTGAAAATTATTCAATTTATATCCAAATTGACTAAGCAATATTGCCTGGATCCTGGGCTCCTATTCCTTCCACATTGTCAAGTGATTATCTAGTCCAGGTTGCAAAGAATCTTTGAGTGACCAACTTCTGACAGCCATGCTGATTAACAAGTTCATATCTGGTGACCCTTAAATTACATCAATTTATCAACTTTGACTTACAGGGGGAATCAGATTTGACCGGCAAACTAGAGCGGCTGTAACCCGTTTTTGATCAACTGTTTGATTCAAATCTGTTAAATCAGTCAGTTTTTTTAAAGTTTTTTGGGCTTTCTGCACTTTTCTACTCAGCCAAATAATCCCAGCATTATTAAACTTACAGTGACATTATCCTCTGCTTTAGCCTGGAGCACAATACCGCCATCTGGAAGATAAGATAACAATAAGTTTTTGTGTGAAGGGGGAAGTCTCATTGAAGCTAAGGTAAGCTTGGGGTGACCAATAGCAGTTGGGTTGCAATCATAGAACTCTTGGATAAGATCTGGAGAGTTAGAGAAATCATAGTGAAAACACATGAGTTTTCAGAGTCAGGATAACCCTTCCATGACACCAAATACTCTAGACAGTGTCAATTCTTACAAGAAGCCAGAATGCAATTTAACTCATACTCTGGTTCTCCTTCACAATAATGGGTTGGGAAGAAGGGATCTCAGTACCCTTAAAAGGAGTAAGTAAACATTTGTGGAAGGTGTGGAAAATCTTAAAAGCTGGGGGTAAATCTAATTGGTATGTGGTGGGACCAATTTGACGTTCAACTTTGAAGGGACCCACTTGCTTGGGGCCTAATTTGCAGCAAGGGACCTTCAGTCTCATATTTCAAGAATCCACCATGACCAGATCACCTGGTTGGTAAGTTAGACCTTCCTGGCGCTTGCAATCTGGGTATTCCTTGTAAGTTGTCATGGCAGTGGCAAGAGTAACCTGAAGCTCCTGATGAACCTGCTTCAATGCAGTGGCTTGATCAGTTGCAGCTTCTATGTTGCTAACCAAATAATGACCCATGTTGGATGAGGGATTGTAACCTACATTGACATATAATGACAAAACCTAAGTCAACATGTGTGGGGCGTTATTATATGTGGACTCTGCTAAGGGTAGGTTAGCACACCAGTTGTCTTGTTGTGCATTAGTGTAGCAGCACAGGTAGACCTCCAAACTTTGGTTTACCCTCTCTGTTTGTCCATTGTATTGGGGGTGAAAGGCTGTGGAATATCACAATTTAATACCTAGAATTCCAGTAAAAGCTTACCAGAACTGAGCATAAATTGGGGCCCGCAGTCAGTCACAATCTTCATCAGAATACCATGCAGGGAAAAGATCCTATTCACAAAAACCTAGCCATTTCCACCAAAGTAATTGTGGTTGAGAAGGGAACAAAGCATGCCATTTTTGTGAAGCAATCAACCACCACCATAATTGCATTAAACCCTTCAGAATTTTTAATTTCTTTGATTAAATCCACTAACACTGACATCCAGGGCCCTGCAGATAGTTGTAAAGGAACCAACAACCCATATGTCTTTTTCCTGCTTGCCTTGGACCAAACACATACCAGGCAGTCACAAACATAAACCGCCACCTGCACTGTCAAACCTTTCCATAAAAACTGTCAGCAGATGATCTCCACTGTTTTGTTTTTCCCTGAGTGGCCTGCTGTAGGACAGGTGTGATAAGCCTCCATGATTTTGTCCTGAATAGTTCCCTCTGGAACCTGAAAGCATCCTTGATGCTATAAAATTGGTCCTATATTGGTATAACCCTGTAGCTGACCAACAGAATATGCACATGCTAATTCCAAACATCTATTATAACCTTTGGACAGAGGCTTCAAAAACTTCACTTTGGAATATAAGTCTAAGCCTGCACCCTTGGAAGAACATGGTGGCAAGTGTAGCAGGCAGAGGTAGTACAAATGAAGCCACAGCCTTGTCTGGTATCATAGTGTGTGTATTGAACTCAACGTACATATCAACATCTGGAATATGAAAATAATTTCTTCTCAAAACATCTACCAAATGATTATCAGCTCCCTTGATAAACTTGTAGTGCAACTTGTACCTTGTCAGATCACCTTGCCATCTGGATTGGCAATCCAACAAAACCCTGGGCTGGTGATAGTACAGGAGAGCCTTATGGTTGGTCCTTACTACAAACAGATGATGCACCAACATGAGATGATGATGTCAATGCTTTAAATATTCAGCAACTGCCAACAATTCCTTGTAATAAATCATGTAATGGTGTTCCCAAGCCACCATCTTTTGGGAGAAATACCCTACAAGTCTCTCAACACCATCACCAGCAGTTTGTAGCAACACATCAGCCACAGCATATTTAGAGGCATCTGTGGAAACCACAAAAGGAAGCTCAGGATCCACATGTCTCAATACAAGTGAAGATAACAAAAGAGCTTTGACTGCTGCAAACGTGTTTGCGTACTCAGGCGTCCAGACCAAAGTTGTCTTCCTGCTTGCTGAATACAAGGGGGCAGCCACTTCTGACAAGTGAGAGATAAATTTCTTCAATAAAGTACAAGTACTCAAGAAACTATAAAGTTGGGATATTGTCACAGGTGTAGCATACTCTCAAACCGCTGCTTCCTTGTTGGGGGCAATAGTGTGGCCATTATCAAAAATAACATTACCCAGGACGGTAACCTTACATTTAAATATTTCACACTTACTCAGTTTGGTAATCAAATTAGCCTGGAGGGTGCGCTCTACAACTCCTGACAGGTGTACCTTATGTGACTCCTCATCCAAAGAGAACACCAAGATGTTGTCTATGTATGAAAATTGCACATACAACCAGGAGGTCCCCCAAGACTGAATCAATTAACTGCTGAAAGCAAGCCAGGGCATTCTTTAATCCAAAAGGCATAACACAAATTGGAAGATACCCTTCTTAGTTCTGAATGCTGTTAACCATTCCATTTCTTCTGTGATCCTGATTTGGTTAAATGCATTCAACATATCCAGTTTTGAGAATACCTTTGCCTTCTTGACACACCAAGAAATTTATGCCTCAAGAGGTAAAGGGTAGGGATCAGGAATTGTAATGTTGTTATTTTCCTGTAATTAACAAAGGGACAAAGAGACCCATTGGATTTTTGAACATACAACAATAGATAACAGATTGAAAAACCCTTCTTAAAGATGTATCCTTTTACCAACATGTCTCGAGTCCACTCATCCAAACATGTGTTCTCTTTTAAGTTCAAAGGGTAAATGGGAGAGACAATACAAATCAGATCAACAGTAAACTTAAAATGAAAGTCAACCTGAGTGTGCTTGGGAAGGACCTCGCCCCTAATGGCATCAAATGCTGTGGACCAGGGTTGAAGGCATGTTGGTAAATCCAAACTTACAGGTGTAGGAACAGGAACTGACTGGATTGTCTGAGAAGACTTCTCTAATTCTGACAAACCCAATAACAGAATACAGATGGATATGCCCAAAGAGTGGTCCACTTGCAGCTCATTTTCTTTTAGCAAGGTCAATACATTATGGTCTTGCCACCAGCCCACTCCTAAGATAATAGGATAAATAAGAGTAGAGCATATGGAGAACCTTGCAGTAAAAGATTGACCTACAACTACAAATGTCACTGGCTTCTTAAGCTGGAAATAGGGAAACACTTGAAAGTTGCCACCCCTAACCAGCACCCCAGGTGATACTTGAGTTGCAAGAAAGTTTGCGGTCTCAACACTCATGAAGTTCTCAGATGCACTGGTATCCAACAAAATGGCTGGCTAATAAATAGTTTGGCCGTTATCAATACTACCATAAAACAAGAAGTAACCAGAAGTAGATTCATTTGCCGCAAATGTTGCAACCTCAGAAGGATCTTGCTTCTCTTCAGTGGTACAGGCAGCAGCTAAGGAGGCAGAGTGCTCCTTAAAATAATGCTTGATCATTTTGTGAACAGCTTCAGGGAATACAGGACAATCACGGTTCATGGGAATAAGAGGTAACTCCTTGAACTTGTCTACCAAAGACTTTGCAGACACAGCGTGCTGGAGCATAACCAACAAACTCTTGGTGGGTGACACTACTGACATTTTGTCTACCTTGGCAGGTTTGTTCAAGATAGTTGATTGCAACTGAGAAGAAATATAAGAGGAGCAATTATGACTCTGGCTAGACGGAGCCAACACAGAACAATTACAAGAAAACCAGGAGCAAGCAGTGGTTTTGGATTTAATCTACATAACACCTTGTTTGGAAGTCAACAGATTTGAGACCAGAGAAAGGATTTTGCTTACCAGGGCCTCAGTTGTGGTTAACAGGAATCCTAAACTGCCATATCCTGGGCAGTCTGGTCAACTGCTAACCACAACGCTGAGAGTTTATTCACTTCAGGAACATCAATAATACGGCAGTAGGCAAGAAACTGATGAAGGAATATTGAGGTGGAGTAGTACCCTTCTGGAAGGCGTACAACTTACAATATACTTTGAGCTCCTCAATAGACACACACAATTTTTTGAACAAAGGGTACAGAGATGCACTTTCAGTTAAAACACGTGGATTGTGCTCCACCCTGGACAACAACCATTTGTGAGAATCCTCAGAAACCTTTTTCATCACATGGTAAACTTGGGATTTATGACTAGAGCTTGAACCAGAATAGAATGATAATGCTGACAAAACTTCACGCAAAATCTCATCAGTGGGTGGAGCAGGAAAATAATCCAAACAACAAAATGACATGATGCAACAGAAATAGGAAACAGAAGATCCAGTCTCAACAACTGCAACTGGAGATGGAAACCACAAATTAAAGAAAAATCCAAACTGAAAGATCAGAAAAGAACTGATACAAATAAACATGGTGAAAGCAGATATATCAACAGAGCAGGAGAAAAGAAACACAAACTCATGACAAACTGCTTCCAAAAACTCAGACATGGAAGAGTTGATTAATGTGACAGAAATCACAAGATAATAAAAGGCTGTCTCCATGTGGTGGGGAATCACCTACCAAATTCACATAGAGTTAATGATTAACTACCAACGTAGCTTCAAATACTGTTTTTTGAAATTTCCATGAGATACTAGGGTTAAGTAAAATAATTAACCCCAACCAGAAAAGCCCTAGATAAATGGCCTGCAAGAGCATCAGAATGTCTTCAGTATAAAATTCAGGACATTAAGATAGCACATGATTTTCAGCTTTAACAGTAGTCTGAACAGCTCTAAGATTGACAGGCATTGAATTAACATTTGGCAGTGACAACAATAAAGTACCAATGGCAGGCCCCCATCTTCCCATAATAATCTGGCTAAGGATTAAATTGTAGGGAATGTAGTGTAATAATCCAACTACAGGATGCATTTCAAAAGTAAAGTTAGACCAGGGAATATGTGATTTTTATTGAGTAAATTTTGGGAGGACTCAACTCTTAAGAGTTGAAACAGTTAAAATTATTCAATGTATATCCAAATTGACTAAGCAATACTGCCTGGATCCTGGGCACCTATTCCTTCCACATTGTCAAGTGATTATCTAGTCCCAGTTGCAAAGAACCTTTGAGTGACCAACTTCTGAAAACCATGCTGATTAACAAGTTTATATCTGGTGACCCTTAAATTACGTCAATTTATCAACATTAACTTATGGGGGGAGTCAGATTTGACCGGCAAACTGGAGTAGCTGTAACCCATTTTTGATCAACTGTTTGATTCAAATCCATTAAATCAGTCAGTTTTTAAAGGTTTTCAGGCTTTCTGTGCTTTCCTACTTGGCCAAATAATCCCTGGCATTATGGAACTTACTGCAAAAGTTGTTGGGATTCATAAGAAGAAGAAAGAAAGTAGCGCTTGGTCAAATGGGAGATATGTTGGGATTTTTTACCAAGTAATGATGCCAATCATGACAGAGCTCACAGAATAGAATTACTCAACCTCATTGTCATAAATTAGTGAACATAAAGTTTAAACATATTCAATTGACAGTAGATTTTGGATCATCACTGCAGAAGGCCTACAACAGGCACCACCACACTGTCCTAATCATACATAAAGCATCACCCAAAAAAAACTCCAGGTGCCACAGCGGCGCCAGGTTCAAATACCTAAAATTTTCAATCTCTTTTTTAATCATATTTCTAAGCACTAGTCTCAAAAGGGTAATAAAATATATATTTTGGATCAGCAGTAGATTTATAATTTTAATAATAAAATCCACCCAATAAGAATAAATGCTGCAGCGCTTATCTTTGATTGGTTTGTCATAACAAGCATACTTTTATGTTATAAATTAAGCCTTTCTCTTATTAATTTGGAATAAAGTACTGTATTAATTTTAACCCTATATAATAAATTAACCCAAATTGGCGCCACTTTGATAGTACTACCCCCTGTAACAAAGCCAATCAAAAAACAATGTTTTATATGCTAGCTTTATTCCTTATCATAGTATGAACTTTGTTATTTGGGTTTCAACAATACAATGTTATACTAGTGATTTTATATAGTAATTGTTACAGCCCATACCAGAGTCCAGCTGGACTCCCACAGGGGAGGAGGGCTGGGCCTGAAAGGCCATATACACAATTGATGCTGTTCTGACAAGGTAATTCATGGCTGTAGCTATGGGATGCCAACTTCCAGTATGGGGCACAATCTGATTGGCCAGCCCCATTACTGTGATATACACAAACCCCAACTTGCTGAAGTCCTGGTCAGGAAACATGTTGGGCAGGGGGAGTAGTAGGAATCTCTTTCATGGTAGGAAGAATAGTCACTCTAGGATGACCAGGAGGGAGATCCATGTGATGAGGGTAGAAGAACTCCAAGTCAAGGGTGCAAGGTGGCTTAAACAAAGTGACAGGAGCAGAACTAGGTGGGAACAGATAGGTGCAGTTGTATTGTGTAGTGAATTCACAAATAGATGCAAACAGAATAATTATATTGATGCAAAAAATAGATAATTCCTGAAAGAAAATAATGGGTCCTGGGCATAAAGTTGTTTATTTTATGATGTCAACAGTGAGGAAATCTTTCCTTCCTCACTACTTATACTTACTGATAAATACTTAGCCTTTTAAACCAGAGGCCTGGTGGTATCATTTTCAATGATACTTGTGATTTTTCACGGAAATTGCGCACTTGAGCCTGGGGTGGATTATTATTGGTCAGCATAAAAGGAACCTTGCTTGAGCTGCAGCATGCCTAGGTGCCATGGCTATTTATAGAACCCCTGAGCAATTAAGCGCCTGATTGCACAATTGAAAAATTGCGCTCCCAAGATCATTTCCCAATAATTAAGAGCCAAATTTGTTAATAGAATAAAAGCCATGGATTTGAGGCTCATGCACCTCTCAAATCCTGGGCCATTTTTTAATTGAAAGGGGTTTTTCTTGCTCTGAGAGAAAAGTGGTAAAGATTTCCAGGCTTTGGGTTGTTTGGTCTCTGAGAAGGCCAGCTGGTTGTCCAGGGAATCTGGGCCCAGATACCTCTAAGCAACTGGGTACTTTTTAACCCCAGTTGTATAGACTAGTTTTAAAGATATTCAAGTTTTACTCTTTGGCCCAGTTGAGGTATCTCCACTGTGAATTTCTTAATTTAATATAAAAATAGTCAAAATCACTATGTTCTTGAGCTACAGCATCACAATTACGTCATATTGAAAATGTCATTTAAACTGCAAGTTTTTAGTCAAAACTCAAATCTTTTGCATACTTGCTCTACTAATTTTTTATTTTTGCATAATAAAAAACTTAATAATTTTTGATGGTACATATTTTGTGAGTTTTTCTACAAGAATATGTAAAAATATTTACTTTTATACTGCAAACATTCTCAATTTATAATTTGACAATTCTCCCCAAAATGTAACTTTTCTGGTACAAATTCACCCTTAGATGCATCCCAAGCCTACCACCAATGCTACCCCCAAGGCCCCTGAGAGCACAGCTTCTCCCACCCAGGAAAGAAAGCCCAGGCAAACCTCTCCAAGCAGCCTCCTAAAGAAACAGCATCTGGCAAGACCCCACACTTTCCCCTGAGCCTGAGGCTGATAGCCCCACCCCTCCTCACTCTCCCTTTGTCTACTTCCTCTCTGATCCCCAGGAGAAGCACTTCCACTTTGATGATGATGATGAGAATGAATGAGAATCTGAAAAAAACTCTGGTGGCCATGGTTCAGTAGCCTCAGAGGAGGTGCTCATCCTAAGGTAGAACTTACATGCTGTTGTCAACATCTGCAATGACAATGTGCAATTCAAAGTCCTGGCTGTTTTTCCTGACTCTTTCCCTATTATGACCAAGAAAGGGGATGATGGCTTTGTCAAGGACAGCTTTCTTTTCACCTTTAATGACCAGAAAAATAACATGGTGCACCATCAATACCGCTGTGATAGTCTGGGCTTCCCCGTACAATTTACTACAATTGGTTTTACCCAAGTCAAGGAGCTCACCATTGATAATGACTGTTTAGGCTCTGATATGATACTGTATTATCTCATACAGTGGTACCTACGCCAAGCCATTCCATTCAACAAGGACTTGACTTCAACTGAGCTGGTAACACATGCTCTCCTTCACCTTAATGAGAATCATAGAGACAAGGTTGGAGAAAAGACCAAACTCTAATGCTATTTCACCAACTGACTCTCAATTGAAGCAAGTCTTGGTGTCAGCACCAGGAATATTGACAAGCTTGTGCTAACAGAAGCCCATAAAACCACTTTGCTTGGTAAAGAATTCCTCCTACATGATGATAGCCAAGGAGCACCAAACCTTATTTTGTGCTTTTCAACACAAGAGGATTCTACACACCTCCTAAGATGTGGTACCTGGTTTGGCAATAGGACATTTTCATCTTTCCCAAAGCTATTTTACCAGCTTTGGACTATTCATGGCCAGGTAAACAAGCATACTGTTCCCCTTGTCTTCTTCTTTCTCCCTAGTAAATAGGAGGATACTTATATCCACGCTCTTATCATCCTAAATCCAAAGTTGGATGTCATCTTGCCCACAATTCATGAAGAGCCAACTGAGAAGAGGGGCTGCAAGAAGAAGAAGGCCAATCCAGAGGCCACCCAGAAAAAGGCCACAACAAAAAGGTGCCAGAGTCTCTTCCTATCTTTCAACTCTTATGATTGACTTTAAAGCTTCACAGGCTAACACCTTTATCAAGGTATTTAGGAGCAGGCCCTAAGGCTGCTCCTTCCACTACCACCAGGCTCTGTGCAAGAACCTGATGAGAAACCCAGCCCTCAATAGGCTGGTATTCAAGGATGGCATAAAGGGGGCCAGAAAATCTTCAATTGCTTTGCTGCTCTTGCCATGGTCAGAAAGTGTCAGGGACCTGAAAGCCCTGGACAGTTAGCTAGTCTTCCTAGAGATGAAGCAACCCACAGAATCGGAAACATTACCAACTGCCTTTCAGAGAGAAAGCCCTCCTTTTAAATCACAAATGGCCTGGGATTTGAAAGGCCCATAAGCCGCAAATCCCTGGCATCAAATATAAACCTGAATTTGGGCTCATTTACTATTGGGAAATGGTACATTGGGAGCGTGATTGTTTGATTGCGCAATTGGGTGCTCAATTGCTTGATGAATCTAATAATAAATGTGGCACCCTGGCATGCTACAGCCAAACCAAGGTTCTGGTTATACCAGCCAATGTCCTTTCCCCCAGGCTCAAGTGCGCAATTTCTGGGCCAAATGGCAAGTATCATTGAAAATGATGCCACCAGGCCTCTGGTGACACAAAAGGCTAAGTATTGATCAGTAAGTATAAGTAGTGAGCAGGGAAAAGCTTTCCTTGCTGTTGACATCATTAAATAAACAACTTTGTGCCCAGGACCCATTATTTTCTTTCAGGAATTATCTATTTTTGTACCAATATAATTATTCTGTTTGCATCTATTTGTGAATCCACTACACAATACAACTGTGCCTATCTGTTCCCTCCTGGTTCTGCTCCTGTCACAAGTGACAAACTCCTATTAACCATGCTTACTGGAAATCCTCAACTACAGGATTTGAACCCTGACTCCCTGCAGGCCACCAGCCCGCAGATTTTTGGGCTCAAACCAGAGCAGGATTTGACTTCAGAAAACCCTCTAAATCTGGATGAACCAAAATCATCTACATCAACACTCCCCACAGTAAAGGTTCCTGTTAGCTCAACCAATCAGCAGGCAGGCCTAGCCATGGAACCCAAAATAACTTGGGCCTCCATGGAAGGGGAAATAGAGAAACTTCCCAATAAACGCAGGCCACCCAGAGATGACCAACCCAGTTACCCAACAAGGAAATTTGATTATTCTCAGTTTGAACCAGCCAATGGAATAAATCCCGCAATGGATGCCACCAAGGACTAAAAAAACCAGGTAAATGGTAACACCTGGGCCAGAGAAATTTGTAAAAGGTTTCCCATGACAGATGGGCATACTTATACCCTGGACTGCCAGGAAGATGCCCATTGCCATTCTTGCAATAAAGTGACATAAACCTTTGGTTCAACCAGGTTATTCCATATTTGATATTAGTTCTATTTCATCTACAGTCTACCTCCTGCGGTTCTGCACCTCACCCCCAACAACCCCAAGAAACTGCAGACCTGCCGCCTGAGCCTTACCAACCACCAGGAGCTCCCTATGACCCAGTACATTTCACCAAGTACCCCACCCCCCAACCCTGCGTACTCAGAGTTAACCCTAGAGGAAATCCTAATCTATGACCCTGAGGCCAGAACTAGAGAGACCAAAACTATCTACAGGGAAGGTAACAAGATCACTATACCTCTCCTGTTATTCCTCAACAAGTACAACTACATGCCCTCATATTTGGTCCCAATGACTCTGCCTCTCACCCTGCAGCCCAATTACCCGCAAGAATCCGTTGTTGCCAATGAATCCACTTCTGCTCAGATATTTGGAGTGATGTACATCACTCTTACCGGTTTGATAGATTCTATGGTGCCTGTCAGCGGACTTTGGGCTCTCCTGGGCAAATTGTTATCCTATATTGTAAAGTCAGCCCCAATCTTGTGGTGGGCCCTCCCTGCTGGGCCCGTGGGCCAACTGCCTGCAAGTTCTCAGGAACTCCCCACAGGCTGGATCCCTGACATTATGGCAATCTACCTTAAACACAGTAACCTGGGCCCCAAGATGTTGATAACTCTTGGGGCATCTTGTATGCTACTTTTATTGATCTCAGCTTACTATGCATACAAGCTAGCTACCAACCTAATTGCATCAGCAATCCAACACCAAACTGTTACAGAATCAAAAGACGCCTTGCTTGGCGTCAAGAAGACCAAGACCCCAAACTTGCAGGTTCAGAACGTTATAGTAAATCAGACCACAACCAAGGTGGACATGCCGCAGATGGGGAAGCTCACCCTAGAAGAAGCCAGAAGAGCCATGCCAGTCCTCTGTCTCCATTTTCAGGCCAACACAAACTCATACTCCAACAACACTGAGAAAGTCCTTGGAGTGGCCTCCATGCTCTCTGGCAATGCCTTGGACTGGTTTGGGAAGGCCACCGCCTAGGACGTTGAGTTCTGTCTGGACTACTCCCAATTTGAGAGTGAACTGATGGCCACTGGCAACAACCAAGACAGTTGCCATCATGCCCTCATCAGTTTACTAGACATCAGACAAGGATCGCGCACTCTACAAGCCTATACTGATGAGTTCCTAAAACTGAAAGCCAGAACCCAACTCAAGGACAAGTTATCAGCCATCTTGTACCGCCAAGGAGCCTGCCCTGCCTTGAAGGAGCTCCTTAAGCACCATCCCCCTATGCTTGGCCTAGAAAAACTACTCCTTTTGTGTAGAGGGTTGTGCCTTAACCAAGAAGGCGCCCCCTCTCACACTCAGCGCACAAATTGAGCCCCAATGCCCAACAGACCAGGGATGTCCCCTGACAAATTACAACGCCACTACTGTGAAGGGTTGTGTTTCTACTGCCACAAGTCCGGCCACCTCACTAGGGCTTGCCCCAAGAAGAGTGGCCCCACAGTCTTCTTGGAAAAAATAAACACCTCCACCCAGTCTTACAAATTTATCCAAGTTGAGACAAAAATACTCATAGCATCTCAGACTGTTGAAGCTTTCATTGATACTGGAGCTGAGGAGAGTTTTATTGACGCCATCCTTGCAAAGGACCTAGGACAAAAAGCCACCACTGAAGGCATCAAAGTAATCATGGAAAACAGCTCTCACAACTTGGGGTTCAGGTGCACAGCCAAGTTGCCATTGAAAATTGGTCAGAACACCTACCCAGTGATCCCCATCATCCTGAAGGGACTTCCCCACCCCTTGATCCTAGGGGACTCCTGGTCCCAAAGATACGGCACTATTCTAAATTTCCATAATCAAACAGTCACCTTAAATGGAGAAAATTTGTGTGATGTGATATCATTCCATATGGGCCCAACCCGCAAAGGACCCAACACGCTCCTGACCCTGAAAATATAACCCAGAGTAGGGACCCTACCTGCCTCTTTAGAGAAGTGGAACCACGTCTTCAGCAAGGAAGCAGCAACCCACCTCCCCAACCACCCAATCTACAACCACGCCATAGACCTGTTGCCAGGAACCCAACCACATCACGTCCCCATCTACAGATGTAACCATTGTGAACAAGTAGCCCTGAAGACATACTTAGAGGACATTACAAAAAAGGGTTCATCTGGGTGTCAAAGGCCCCTTGCTTATCACCCATGATGTTTGTAGGGAAGAAGGATGGCAGAATGTGTCCCTGCATGAACTACCAGAAACTGAACAACATTACAGTGAAGAGCTGCTATTCCCATTCCCAATGCTGATGACCTTTGTGACGTACTGACTGGAGCCCAGGTGTACTTGAAAATTGACCTGAGAGACGCCTTCAACCAGATCAGAATCAAAGAAGGAGACAAATACAAGACGGCTTTCAAAACCAGATATGGGTTGAACAAATACCTAGTTATGCTGTTTGGCTTGTGCAACGCCCCCAGGCTTTTCCAAAGGATGATCAACTCTATCCTAGGCAAGTACCTTGACCAATTCTGTGTTGCATATTTGGATGACATCCTTATATACAGCAAGTCACATAAAGAACACCTCCAACATCTTGAATGTATACTGGAGAAACTCTCACAGGCCAACTTACACGCCAAGCTGAAGAAGTGTGAATTCTTTCAGTCTGAAGTCAAATTCCTGGGATATGTGGTGAAGACTAGTGGGTTTGCTATGGCGCAGGAAAAAGTGGAAGAAGTGACAACCTGGCCAGTACCAAAATGCAGGAAAGACGTGAGAAGTTTTTTGGGCCTGGAAAATTAGTGCAGGGATTTCATCCAAAGTTTCTCAGATTAAATTGCCCCTGACCCGTCTTTGCTCTGACAAGGTCCAGTTTGTCTGGAATGAGGAGTGTACCTCTGTGTTTGAGGCCCTGAAACTTGTGTTCACCTCTGCTTCCATCCTGGCAATGCCTGACCCATCTAAACCTTTTGTGCTGGAGATGGATGTGTCCGACTTTGCAGTGTGCAGGGTGCTTCTTCAGGAAGGAGGGGATGGTATGCTACATCCTGTAGCATATTGCTCCAAGAAGATGCTACCAGCTAAAGGGAACTAACCAATATACAACAAGGAGATGCTAGCTATAATGAAGACATTGAAGCATTGGCGCAGGTACTTGTGCGGTGCTGAACATCCGGTAAAGGTTCTGATAGACCACAATAACTTAGTTTACTTTTCAAACCACGTCAGCTGAACCAACGACAAGCAAGATGGGCCTTAGAACTGGTCAACTACACCTTGACCATAGACTACAAGCCAGGAAAAGTGAACGTGGTACCAGACGCCTTGAGCAGGAGAGCCGACTTGATACCCTCCTCCACAGAAATCAAGGACTACAAAACCCATACACTACTAGACCCCGCCAGCCTAGGGATACAACTGAATTACTTGAAGATTGCTGTCAGCAAACCCAACGTGATAAGAGCCCAGAAACAAGACACCTATTCAACCAAACTAGTCAAAGCCCTGACAACAGACCCAGATTGCCATCACTTAAAGAAAGGTTACTCCCTGAAAGGTGCTACCCTGCTGCTCCACAACAGAATCTATGTACCCAAAGGCCCAACCCAAACAAACATATTGATTTACCACCACAATTCAGAGATGGCTGGTCACCCTGGTAGACACAAATCCCTCTTAAGTATCAAGCAGAACTATGCATGGCCAGGCATGGACAAGGAAATAGCTGCCTACATCAATGGTTGCAAAGCCTGCAGAAGAACCAAGACATGTTGCTCAAAGCCAGAAGGACTACTGAGGCCTCTGGACATCCCTGCTAGACCCTGGAAGTCAGTGTCAATAGACTACATAGTAGAGCTCCCCCCTTCAAAATCCTTTGATGCAATCCTAGTCATGGTTGACCGCTTCACAAAGATGGTGTACTTCCTCCCAACCACTACCCACTTCACGGCAGCTGAGACTTCCAGACACTTCCACGACTGCATCTTGACACAACACAGCACTCTAAAAGAAATCATCACCAACTGCGGACCCCAGTTCACTTCCCACTACTGGACCCAAGTGATGAAAGACCTTGGAATAAAGCATTGCGTGTCAACCTTCTACCACCCACAGACGGACAGGCAAACTGAACAGGTCAACCAAATCTTGGAAAAAATACCTTTGATTCTACACCAATTCAGACCAAGACAACTGGGCAGAGATGTTACCCATGGCGCAATATTCCTATAACAGCAAAGACCACACATCCACAGGTATGTCCCCCTTTAAGGCCAACTACGGGTTTGATCCATCATGGGACCCTAGTATTGGCAGCAAGGAACAGAATACAGCAGGACAAACTTGGATTTAACAAATACACACCACCCAAAAAACCTGCCTAAGGAACCTGACCTGTGCTGTTAAGACCTACAAGGTGTTTGCTGACAAGAAAAGAGTCCCCAGGAAAACCCTGGAGATAGGCAATGAAGTTTACCTTGACTTACAGAATGTCCCCCTACATGTACCCAGTAGGAAGTTAGCTCACTGCTGCTGTGGCCCTTACAAAAATACAGAGCAAATAGGAGAAGTGGCGTACAAGCTAGAACTGCCACCTAATTGGAAAATCCACAACATCTTCCACCAATAATTGCTATTTAAGAAAGAAGGAACCTCCCTTTTCCCCCCAGAAGATCAAGACCAACCCCCTGCCCATCCAGGAGGGACAATCAACCAAATAAAAAGTGGAGTACATTCATAGACACTGCCTCCACTACAAGACCCCACAGTACTACGTCAAATGGGAAGGTTACCCCCCCAAAGAAAGCACCTGGGAACCTGTCTCCAACCTACCTAACATACATGGAGCCATACAGCAATACTTGGACAAGAGGGCTGGGAAGGAGGAGGGCAACAGGAGAGAAGAGGATGATGTCTCAAGTGACAAACTCCTATTAACCATGCTTACTGGAAATCCTCAACTACAGGATTTGAACCCTGACTCCCTGCAGGCTGCCAGCCCCTGCAGATTTTTGGGCTCAAACCAGAGCAGGATTTGACTTCAGAAAACCCTCTAAATCTGGATGAACCAAAATCATCTACATCAACACTCCCCATAGTAAAGGTTCCTGTTAGCTCAACCAATCAGCAGGCAGGCCTAGCCATGGAGCCCAGAATAACTTGGGCCTCCATGGAAGGGGAAATAGAGAAACTTCCCAATAAATGCAGGCCACCCAGAGATGATCAACCCAGTGACCCAACAAGGAAATTTGATTATTCTGAGTTTGAACCAGCCAATGGAATAACTCCTGCAATGGATGCCACCAAGGACTGGAAAAACTGGATAAACAGCAACGCCCAGTCTAGAGAAATTTATAAAAGGTTTCCCATGACAGATGGGCATACTTATACCCTGGACTGCCAGGAAGATGCCAATTGCTATTCTTGCAATAAAGTGACATGAACCTTTGGTTCAACCAGGTTATTACATATTTGATATTAGTTCTATTTAATCTACAGTCTATCTCCTGCAGTTCTGCACCTCACCCCCAACAACCCCAAGAAACTGCAGACCCGCCACCTGAGCCTTACTAACCACCAGGAGCTCCCTACGGCCCAGTACATTTCACCAAGTACCCCCCCAACCCTGAGTACTCAGAGTTCACCCTAGAGGAAATCCTAATCTATGACCCTGAGGCCAGAACTAGAGAGACCAAAACTATCTACAGGGAAGGTAACAAGATCACTATACCTCCCCTGTTATTCCGCAACAAGTACAACTACCTGCCCACATATTTGGTCCCAATGACTCTGCCTCTCACCCTACAGCCCAACTGCCCGCAAGAATCTGTTGCTGCCAATGAATCTGCTTCCACTCAGATATTTGGAGTGATGTACATCACTCTTACCAGTTTGATAGATTCTATGGTACCTGCCAGCAGACCTTGGGCTCTCCTGGGCAAATTGTTATCCTATATTGTAAAGTTAGCCCCAATCTTGTGGTGGGCCCTCCCTGCCAGGCCCGCAGGCCAACTGCCTGCAAGTTCTCAGGAACCCCCCCACAGGCTGGATCCCTGAAAGCTCCTGACACTTTGGTTAAGCCACCTTATGCCTTTAACTTGGAGTTCTTCCACCCTCATCACCTGGATCTCCCTCCTGGCCACCCTAGATTGACCATTTTGCCTACCATGAAGGAGATTCTTACTACTCTCCCCTGCCCAACATGCCTCTTGCCCAGGACTTCAGCAAGTTGGGGTTTGTTTACATCACAGTATTGGGGCTGGACAATCAGGTTGTGCCCCATACTGGAATTTGGCATCTCATAGCTACAGTCATGAATTAAATTTTCAGAATAGCACCAATTGTGTACATGGCCTTTCAGGCCTGGCCCACCTCCCCTGCAGGAGTCCAGCCAGACTCAGGTATGGGCTGTGACAGAAAGGAAGAGGTTAACCTTTTCTATGACAAGCTTCTCAAGGACATTTATATTATTGAGCACAAGAAGCATTTGCCCCCTTCATCCAGTACTTTGAGCACCAGTGGGTGGGTTTATTCCAGGGATATTGCCACATCTGCAAGGGTGATGACTCCTTTAATTGGAACTGCTATAAGCAGGTTAAAGAAGGCGTCACCAAGACTACCTCATCACTTGAAGGTTGGCACAACCAATTTTCTTGCCTGGTTAAGGTAAAAAAGCCCATGATTAATGTGATCATCAACAAGCTGAAGGTTCAGCATGCTAACGGGTACAATCTATAACCCAGGCCATCAGAAGCAAAGCTGTTGTATTCAAGCATGCTGGCCAGCAGGTCAAGTTTGCAAGTGTTACTAAGGAGGTTTTGGCCTATTACACCAGAGAAGGCCGCCTTACCCATCTCAAAGGCATTCCCACGGCCCTTGGATCCAATGCCTAATTCACTCTCTTTGTCAATAAGTTCTTTTCTTCCAAATATTTTATTCTTACTTTATTTTTAGTATATAGATGTTAATATTGGGTCAAAGTTTAAGACAGAAATCTCACTGTTTTGGGATGTGTTAACTTTAGAGCTTTTCCCAATATAGTTGGTACTAGCTGACCCCACATTATTACTGCAGATTTGGAATCTTTGGATTACTTTGAGTCTAGTCATATGTTTTATTGTTTTAAAATGCTTTTTGGCTTTTACTGATATTTCAAGTTATCTGGCGCAGTTTAGCTAGAAATTCAAGATAGGGTTTTGAGATGGCATCTTTCTAGATGGCATTTTTGAGATGGTGTATCCCACCATTTTAATATATAATTTATGATTTTATTAACTGTCAAAGTTAGCAATCAATTGGACTTGGTTTTTTGACAACAATATGGCTTGCTTTTATTTGTATTTTTTTAGAGTGACGGAAAATTAGTGGATTTTATGTCGGTTGATGGAAAATTGGTCGGCGGAACAAAAATTCACGGGATTTATTTCTGCCCCTATTTGAAGAAGGGCTTGTTTGTACAGTGTTGTGATGCCAAATTTGATTTGTAATTGAATATCAAATATTGAATGCATTTCTGAAACTGCTATATAAACCCCAATCTATTGTAATAAAGCTCACTTGATTATTTCCTAATTATCATAAATCTGTAATTTGGCATTACAGAAAATTGGAGATCACTCCTTACTTATGAACTCTTGTTGTTAATTGATTGATTGTTGTTGAAAGTAGAAATGTCTACTCTGTCCCGCCCCTCTGCTGCCTCACCTGGTCTGTCACCTACTACTGTGGTTACAACTTGCAACTCCCAAGCTGCTTTCAAGTTCTGGGCTTCACAGAATGTTGGCACATTTAGTGGCAAAGGGTTTAGAGCTTGGCTCTATTCCTTTAAAGACTATTGGGACAGCTTTAGCCTTTCAGATGCAGCCAGACTCAAAGAAGTTGGTTTTAAACTTTGCAATGATGCCCGCATCTGGTATCAAGATATGCTCTTTGACACTTGGGAAGAATGGAAAGTGGAAGCCAAGAAGAGATTCATTGGCTACAAACCTGACCCTCAACACCTCTTGAGTCAAGTCAAAATCAGCCAGTTCTCAGCCCTTCAATCTTTTATTGTTAAGTTCCAAGAGTACGCTAACAAGGTACTTGCGCAACAAACAAAAGGGCTCTCAGGTACTGAGCGCAAGCTCATCATTTACAACTTCCACAGCTTGGTGGGTATACCTACTTTTGAGAAGGCTCTTACACCAACATATGGGTCATTATTTGTTAGATTAAGCCAAGGCGCCAGCTTAAGCATTTCAAAGCCTTTTAACTTCTTTGGTATCATTTAAGTCATAAACTTATGTTTTTTGAACATTAGTATAATGCTTAGTTTACTGAAGAAAAGTTTAATAGTGTAAAATATACAAATAATAGAAATAAATTTTATTTCTATTAGCTGTATTTTTTGCTAAAACCCTTTTTTCTATTTTAATAAGCCAAGAATTAAATATATGAGTTGCATGGGAGAGTAATAGCAGCCCCAAAGCTATAATTGCTATTACCCTATCTTTGGCTCATATAATTAATTTCTTAGTTATTTTTAGAAAAAAAAGTTGTTGTATTTAAAAGACTATTTACCCTATGTGAAATATAAGTTTTTGTTATGCGTCCAACTTCATGAACATGTCCTACTAATCCTTTAGTAGTGTCAGCTCTCTTTGTTTCTCTGTCATCTGTGCAGAACTTTGCACAATAATTTATTTTGGAGTACTCCTTAACATCCTCAAATGTCAAAGGTGAAACATACAGGTCACCATCTTTCATTAAATATGAAAGATTAACATAAAATGCTTTGACTTCAAGCCAGCTTTTTTTAGGCCTAGATTTTCTATCATAGATGTGAAAAAAGATTTTTTGGGAAACATCTGAATTATTTACAAGTGACTCATATAGACCCTTTCTTTCTTCCTCTCTCTCAAAAACCATTTTGAGATCATTTATATTTTTTATATACATCTCATTTTCCTTTTGTTTAAATATTTTAGATAATACACCAAAATGACCATCAACAATACTTTTGCCATGACACTCAACAAATCTATTAAACTTAATTATTCCTTTTATAATTTTAGGTACCTCTTTAAAAAGATAATATAAGAATTCATAAGATCTGAAATGATTACCATTATCTGTCCAAACTTTAATATTTTTAATATTCTTAAATTTATTATTTTTAAGCAGACTTATCAAACACTGACCTGAAAACAAAGAGTCATGAGATAAAATTTCAGATAAAAAGTCATGATACTCATATTTAATTTTCTCATTTTCTTTAAAAGCAATTGCAAATCCTAATAAAGAAATAGGTATTTTCTCATAAAAACAATTATTTGTCTCTATAGGACCCCCACCTATTTTAAAGTTTTCTTTATAGTCTATTACTATAACACATGAATTATTATCAAGATTATTTATATCACTAATATATTCTTTATTTTGATGCTTATAAAACTTTTCATGTAGGTCAATAGATTCCAAATTTTCTTTAATAGATTTAGGCAATGGCAACTTCTTTAAACTCAAATCCTTTTTCTTCATTTCTAATGACTTTTTTAAGTTGCAAATGTTACACATATCAGTTTGCTTTTTGCCTTTAATTATATTATTAGGAATAAGCTTATAAAAAGTGGAAAGTGAAATAGAAATATTGTTTTTTATTTTCATATCTTCGTAAATTTCTTTTTTTGTTTTCAATAATGAGTATTTTATTTTAGTTGAGTATTCACTCAACTCTTTTTGTAATTCTTCATAAATCAATCCAGGGGATTTTTTAGTGAATTGGCTAGTTGGAAATGAATTTTTTAATATATGTTTTAAAATATTTTTTATGTTTTCTTTCTTTACTGAATCATTTTTTCCTTTTTTATTTTTTGAATTTAATGATGCTTTTTTAGCATTTTTTATTTTTTTAGAATATGAATACTCATTTTTTGTCATTTTAAATCCACAATCCCAAAGCTCTTTCAGACTGTAGCTTGATGTAACCAATGCTCTTAGGGAAGGAAGGTGCTTGGCAGGGGACTCTGACATCAATTCCTTTAGGTTGTTAAGGAAATCATCTGTCTTAGAATTTTGTATGACAGGTAAGAAGGTACTTTTTCCAAACTCTGTTTTTAATAAGAAATGCTCAACAAAGCTGTTAAGATCACTGCCAGCAGTAAAAAGGAATGCTTGTTTAAGCATAGAGATTCTTTCTCTCTTAGTAGAAGCCCCCAGTGAGAAGAAGGGTGTCATCTGAGGTGCAAACTTGATAGGTTCCATAGTGATAGTGGTTGGGTTCCTTGGCTTGGTTCAGGCAGTTCTTGCTTGGAAATAGATGTGCAGTTATCAGAGAGGAGTAAAGGTGTAGATTGTAAAGTAAATTTCTGTAAAGTTGAGCTGTTTAAATACCATGTTAGCTGAGCTTTCGCACTACAGGCATAAATCCCCAACTGACCCCCAACTGATCTCCTTAATTTATCAATATCACCCCTGAAGTCTGATATCATTGTTTATTTACCCCTTTTTATATTCTGGTTAACTGTTGATATTTCCGCAAATAGTACTTCAATCTCGCTCAAACTAGTATCATTAGAAAGCCCTTAATCTCAGCTTTTGGAATTGTGCTGCAACTTTATATTTCAATACCAATTTAGTATCTTGAAGTGGCTTTGAATGTAAGCTTATAAAATTATTATTTGAAATAAAATATGCTAATTAACTCTTAAAGTATGATATTTTAATCAATAAACTAAATTTAAAGTATAAATCATTATTTAGCTTACTTTTACTAACCAACTCAAAAACCTTTTTTAAATAAACTTAAGTTTATTATAACCTTTAACAGTTCTTAAAAATGAACTTTATATATTTTAAATCTATCAAAACAAAAATATTTTTCTAATCACATATAAATATTTGCTTGTATAATTAAATTTGTATCTTATTTTTATAGATACAATGACTAAGATCATTTTCCGTTTAGTTCAAATAAATTTTAACCTTTATAAAATTTAATTAAATAAAGCAAGATTTTGATACATTCTTTTTTATGTTTGAATTTTTTATACATATTATCTCTAGCATACAGTATAAAAATATAATTTTATTAAATAGTTGTATAAAGCTATTTTATTAATATTAAATACTTAAAATTTTGAAAAGAAAAACTTTTACTCTCTTATAAGTTCTTATTATATATTTTCTATAAAATCTAACTTAAGAATAAATTACTTATGCTAAATGAGATCACTGAAATTTCAATAAAAGTTCAGTTTTAATTTTAGTTTTAGTTTTTTTTGACTTTTTACTAGATTTTTTTTAAAAAATCCAAAATTATTTAATATTTATTAAATATGCAAAAAAGCTATCTGCCCTCTTTTTAAAAAGAGGGATTCAAAAATTATTATATTTTAAATTAAATATTTTAAAAAAGCTAAGATTTTAGGCAACAATTTGATTTCCAACAAAAAGCATCATATCAGTTTTTATTGTATTTTTAGGTTGCTCTTTTTAGAATGATGTCATTTTGTACTAATCAGCTTTCAAGAAGTAATGGTATATGAAATAAGATTGTTACTAGCTTTTAATACAGTTTAATTTAGCTGTAAGTAGAAAATGATTAATTTAATATAGGTTTTTATATTATAAGGATTAAATAAGATTTATTTTGATAAAATTGTTGTAATTATTTAAATTTATTGATAAGAAATTTAAAACAAAATTTTAAAGTTTTAAGTAGCACAGTTAATAGGAAACAGATTAATCTAACAAATAATGACCCATATGCAGGGCTTATCTGTAAAGCCAATCCCTCAACATTGGAGGAAGCATACAACCTGGTGCGCAAGAACTATGCAATTTACGTAGAGAGAGAGGAAGATGAATATGTCAAGGCTATGTCAAAAAGGAACCCCTTTGCAGTGGAAGCAAAGAAAAAGGAACCATCCTTGGTAGAAACACTTGAGGCCAAGATCAAAGAGATGCAAAACCGCTTTGAAGCAATCTACCTTGCCCATGAACGCCCTTCCAGAGTTACTGGTAACAGACAAGCGCAACACAATGCTCCTTTCACTGGCAATTGCTACAATTGCAAAAAACAAGGGCATACGTCATAAAGATGCACTGACCCTTGCTCTATCTGCAATGGCACTGATCACAGTAACTACAGCTGTGCCCACCACATCTGTACCAATGTGCAGCGCCCCATTGCAGTAATGATGTCTGAACAGTTTTATCAAACTGAGAAACGCCTCCTCTCTACACCTGAGGGTGTCTCTCCTTTGAATAAAAAAACAAATTCTGATTACATTATTGATCACAATGACCCTGCCTTCTCTCCTTTGATTAAACCCAGACACATAAGATCTTGCGCCCCATCTCCTGACCAAGACTACACACCCCCACCCTTGAAACGCCATGAGAGAGAAGCAAAACCCTCACCTGAAGAACTCCCAATTAACAGCAAAGGCCTCACTACACCAGAAAGCCAAGCTACAAGTGAATTAATTGACGAAATCTTTTGAAGAAGGCACCCATGCACCACCCACTACACCCTCACTCCCCACACCACCACCCACAGTATGTGACAGCAGATGGAACCCCAAACACCCCAACCCCTTCACCCCACTCGAAGAACAACTTGACTTTGACAACCCGTTGTTGGCTGAAGAGGACCCCAGATACAACTTGGTCACTGTTGAAACAGTACCAGAATCCCCAACAACTCAAGCTTGCACCAACAATAGTATTGAGCTCAATTTGAAAATTCCCTTGGAATTTCCCACTGGAGATGATTCTCTCGACACATCATCACTTGTAGCAAATGCAACAAACAGAGTGACTCACACAGATGATGATTACATAGAATGTGACAGTATTTAAAATAACACACCAATGAAGACATCACCATTGGTTGAAGTAGATGCCACAAACAATCCACCAATGGAGACGTCACCATCAGTGAGAGCAGGATTGGCTGTAAACCCACCCATGGACACAACAACCCCTTGGGAGACAGAATTGAATTGCAATTCACCCATGGACACATTCAACACTCCTATGGATAAAGAATTAGTGGATAATTGTAAATCAAGCCTACCAATGAATACTGAAGAACTGGAGATGAATGACAACTACAAACCAATAGTCCCAGGAATCTCAAAACATCCATTGCAAGCAGAAACCCTAAAAATTGAAAAAATTAAATAAGGGAATATCTATTGATAAACTGTTTGAGGATACTTCGATCACAATCTCATTGGCTTATCTATTCTGAGAGAGTCCAACACTATGTCAGAAAGCCCACAAAGCAGTCTCAGCTTTGCAACCCCATAGGAAAGAATAATTATTCTTGGCTGACACCAGAGCTCCAACAACAGAAGGCGCCGTCAATGGACGCATGACACACATCATCCTAGACAGAGGTGCCTATAGTAATTTAATAACAGTTAAATTTCTAGAAAGTTTACCTGATGTCACCATCACACCATCTGACGTAATGTTCATCATGGCTGATGGAAGCAAAAAATTCTATCTTGGCATGGCAAAAGGACTGAAATTATGGATAGGAGGCGCAGAGATGGAGATTGACGCTGCAATCTTCAAACACCACAAATATACACTATTTATGGGAAGACAAACAATGACCAAATTGGGAATCACCACCCAATATTCAGGCAACAATTATAAAATTGAATACAACAATTCAAAAATTCAACTATACATCACCTTTGATACACCCCAAATCACTGAGTTTCTATGTGAACCTATTGAATCAAATATTAGTAAAAATGAATGGCTTTCAAACAATCAGAAGTCCCAACTAGTTGAATTCATAGAGCCATATGACTTTAACATAGTGGGGGACTCAGATGACTTACCAGAAGCTTCAGGCTTCAAACACAAAATTGACACAGGAAATGTGCGCCCTATCACATCCAGATTTTACCAGCTACCACAATCTAAAGAGGAATTTGTTAAAAAAGAAATCAACAGATTGCTAAAGCAAGGTTTAATCAAACCTAGTTCCTCACCTTGGGTCTCTCTGCTGGTAGTCGTTCCTAAGAAAGGAGGCAAACAAAGGATGTGCATCAACTATATCCCTTTAAATAAGGTTACTATATGTGACAATTATCCATTACCTCATATCTCTGACATCCTGGCTTCCTTTGGAGGAGCCAAATGGCTCTCCAATATTGATCTCTTTAGTAGTTTCCACCAAATCCTGGTATGCAAAGAAGACCAACCTAAAACTGCATTTGTTAGTAAATGGGGTCAATTTGAATATAACTGGATGCCCTTTGGACTGAAAGACACACCACATACATTTCAAAGGATCATGAATAACGTGTTCTCTGGCCTCATTGACAACTTTGTGACCGTCTACCTGGACGACATCACCATCTATTCAAAAACTTTTGAAGAACACCTAGAACACCTAAGAATATGTTTAGATAGAATAAAGAAAGCCAACCTTAGCGTCAACGTGGAGAAATCAATCCTTGCAGTGCAAGAACTTAAACTCCTTGGACACACTGTCGACAAGGAAGGTAAACACCCGGACCCAGACAAGACAAAAGCAATAAGTGAATGGCCAAAACCTACAAACGCAAGCCAGGTTAGATCATTATTGGGTGTTGTTGGGTATTACCATCAGTTCATACCCAACTACAGCAACATTGCAGCGCCGTTGTTCAATCAAACACACAAGGATAGGGAGTTCCAGTGGGGACTAGAAGAAGACAATGTGTTTAATCAACTAAAAAAGCTGTTACCTCATACAGTGTACTCATCTACCCTGACTTCAACAAGAAATTCCATATCTTCTCAGACGCCTGCAAGGATGCAATAGGAGCTGTACTGTGTCAAGACGTGGAAGGGACCTTCAAACCTATAGAGTGTATGTCAAAGAAATCCATTGATGCTGAATACCACTACTGCATATATGATAAAGATGTACTTGAAGTTGTCAGAGCCCTAGATAAATTCTGTTATTATGTACTGGGACACCCACTTACCATACACACGGACAACATTACTGTACAATTCATAGCGGACAACCTAGGCACAAACTCAGGAAGAATATGTTGGTTCACTGACCTTATTGACTATGACTTTGACATTCAACATGTCCCAGGGAAAAAGAACGCTGTAGCTGACAGTCTGTCCAGGAAGTTCTCACTACTTACCGAGATGTCAAGCTACAAAACAAACTTTCAAAAGTTTGTGTATACCGCCACCTCAAAGTTGAAATTGAATTTCAAAGAAGAAGCCAAGGAATTCATAGCAAAGTCCCTAAAATTCACATTAGTAAACGATGACTTATTTAGAAATACAGATGAAGGTCTGCAGCTAGTACCTGCTAAGAACAAAAGGGCAAAGATACTCACAGAAGCACACAAAGGAAACGGACATTTTGGTCAACGTGCCACCGTGGAACGACTTAAAGCATCCTACTGGTGGCCAAGGATGTACAGTGAAGCCATTGAGCACGTAGAAAGATGCCAAGCCTGCCAAAGGTTTAGTAAGAAGATCAAACACTCAAAACCAATTGTACCTATTGTTGTGGAAAAGATGTTTGACCTCTGGGGAATTGACTTCTTGGGACCCCTACCAACATCTAAACATGGGAATAAGTATGTGTTAGTAGCAACAGAATATTACTCAAGATGGCCAGTAGCAGCGGCTTACCCAGACAACACAGCACTTACAGCGGCTAAATTTATATATGAGGAAATTATGTTACAATTTGGCCCACCAACAATGATACTGACAGACTAAGGACCCCACTTCCAGAACCAAATGATAGCAGACCTAACAAAATTGGTTAGTATTAAACATAGGTTCTCAACAGCATACAATCCATGTTGCAACGGACTTACCAAAAGATTCAACAAAACACTGGTACAAACCTTGGAAAAGTCCACCAAATACCAACCTAGCACATGGGAAGATGCATTACCTGTAGCATTATGGCATTACAGAATGAAAGTACACTCAACAACACAATTAGCACCATTCAAAGTAATGTATGGTGTGAAACCACCAACTACTATACCTAGAATCTTACCTGAAGGAGACGACACAACCAACTACAGACAAGTAGTCAGAGCCAAAGCCATGACCGCCATCAAAGAGAAGGCTAGGAAAATAAAAGAGACACAAGAAGAGATGCAGTTCAACTTACCTATATTTCGAATTGGTCAACACGTTTTTTAAATTAAAGAATAGCTTAGTAAACAGCCATTCAGGGAAGTTCAATACCAAGTGGACAGGACCCTTCACCATCTATTGACTAAGCAATAACAACAATTATTACCTCAAGAATCATGAAGGCATCAGATTCGCACAACCAATCAACGGCGCACAGCTGAAACCATACCACGAATAATTTAGTGGCGAAGTGTGATGCCGAATTCGATTCGTCATCAAATATCAAATATTGAACACATTTCTGAAACCGCTATATAAATCCCAATCTATTGCAATAAAGCTCAATTGATTATTTCCTAATTATCATAAATCTGTAATTCGGCATTACAGTGTGACCAGAGCAGATTCGATGCTCAAGATCGACTGTGATTGGCTGGTACTGGGGCCTCTGGGAGAGATCGGCTTCCATTGGGATTAAAGCTAATTCTGCTTTTATGATAGGTGGAGTGTTTTTCAGGGTCTCGTTATCTGCCATTGAGTTTAAAATAGTTATTTATTATTTTAAAGTAAAATAAAATTTAATCGTTGAATTCAAAATCACTTTCGTCCGACAGCCATACAGGAACATCGCCTTCAGGGGAGTGCATGCCAGCCTTGGCATCAAACAGGCATTCTTCAGGCGAATATTCATTAACGAGGTCAGGGTCACCTCCTACAATGGCAATGATGTCTTTGATGGAGGGGAAGGTGCCTACTTGGCGATATTCATAAACCACGCCGCGAGTCGGAGTGATGATGAATGTCCCTCCAGGCTGAAACCCATCCCCGCCGAGCTCCTCAATCAACCCCATTCTACTGGCAGCAGCTGTTGCCATGCGCGTGGCCAGAGACGCAACGTCGCGTAGCCCTTGTAATAGCCCCATTGTCTCCAGCCTCAGTGCTGAATGGACGCTGCGAGAAGGATCCAGGAATAGATCCCACTCCCAGTACTTGCCATCCATGAACTCTTGCAGCCCCACTTCCTCAAACCCTACCCCCACCAGCCGCACGTTCAGTTCATCAAAGTATGGCTTCAAGTCCGACAGCAGCCGGCTTTCGTATCGGCACAGCGGACAACCAAACCTACGCAGCACCTTCAGTATCACCACCTGATCACGCCATAAATCACTTAGCACATGGGATTCTCCATCTAGACTATGCACGACAATCCCTTCCAGAAAGGTAAATCTCTTCAAGAATCCTTTCATGCCTGACAACTCTTCTTACGCTTCCTTAAATCCCCTCCCCTGCCCAATCACTATCCATTATTCGTCTAAAGCTAGCCAAACACACCTTATCCTTCTGCTGATTGGCTCCTGCCTTGGTTAACCTGACAACTCTTGAATCATTTCTGTTGCTAACAGAGCTCTACATCTTGACATATTCTGCTACACTTCTAAATAGAGCCGAGACTATTGCCGATATTGACAACTACGTAAATATAACCACCCCACATTTTCTGTCGTATTCACAAACCAAATGGCTTAACCGCCACTCCTGATTCACCAGAAAACAATTGATTACTTATACACCCTTCCCTTAAAAATATATTTTGATTCAAACAAAACAATAGATCCACTTAAATTAGCGAATGCCTTATTCCAGAACCACCTAGATAATATCCAAGCGCCTTATCTCATCCGACTTGATTCAAAAACACCTATTTCGATTTAGAATTTAAAGGCTCCATCCATGATCGGGATCACCAGCAGTAATTCGCGCCCCACACTACTCAATTACCCTTGTCTCAATCCAGAATTGCCACAGTTGTACTCTGCCAAAACACACCCGCCACATGCCGAGTTGACTTTGGGGGTGTGGCACAACTTTGCATGGATTTTGCTGACAAGCCATAATCATGCAGCTTCAACCTCAACGTTACCGTAACGGCTATACGCATTACGCAACCCAACGTTATTTACTTTATATTGTGAGCATATAAAGAGGCTACAAGGTTTTCTTTGCATTTGCTATTATAATATTTTTATGGGGGCATAAACTTAATTGTTATTTTTTGCACACAAGTTAAATCCCAGTGCAATCATTTTAAAAAAATAGATATACGTTGTTTATTAATAAATCGCCAGTAGGGAATGCGGTTTTATGAACCAAGATAGGCTAACTTAAACTCCCATGATTTAAAGATGATGCTGCATGCCAATCCTTAAACTCACCACCCTCTAATAGGCTTCTACCAGCATATCTATCCCAACGGTATACTGCCACCATGCAACATAAACCATTAATAATCTTAACCAATGGAATTCTCTATGTTCTAAAACTGACCAGATGTATATTACAACCTTTGGTGAATTGGAGCTGCTGACAAATGGTCAACCGAATTCATGATTAGCAGCTAAGAATCATCCATCTTGAAACATGTCCAATTGTTTTACAGATCAAGCGAATCACTAGAACAACCCGACCAGTAGATGATCAATCTTGTAGTCTCCTGGATTTCTAAAAGATATCCCTGATAACCATATACTAGGATACAGTAGTTCTCAACCCTGTTGAGATAAACATAGATTAGTCAATTTAGAACGCATAGGTTCAGTCACACAACAAATTTCAACTTTTTATATAGAAATATATGCTAATTCCACGGAAAATGTGCACTATTTGGCAAAAATGTCCAGTCACAACAACTGGTAACAAATGTATGACATTCAACAATGAATGTACCCGGCACAAGAACACATGAGTTTCAGTCACAGAACAAAGCTACTATGTTTACTACGCTTTTTAAGAATGCATCAAACTCAGTCACAAAAGTTAAACACTCGATCCAACAACCAGCCCTAATAGCAACTGAAACAGACAACAAGAATATCAAACATTAAAAGAATCAGGGAATCTATAACACTGTTACCAGTTCAACCTAATTAAGATGTATAACATAGAACATAAAAGGGGAATAAACATTCTGAGTCTCTGTTTTGGAAGAATATTACCAAATAAATCAAAATATTCAATACATACAGTTAAAAGTACACATTTACAACCAAAAATAATTAATATAGAAATATAAAACCTCAATTTGAAATAAACGGTAGCAACTACAAGCTTTTATGCTACTAAATCTAGACAAATAAAAATTACAGTAAATAATTTATATAGATAAACTGATTTGATTTCATTTGATTTTTTTTACCAAAATGAAAACATCACAGCAGCAGAGCCAAGGAGCTAAAGGAGTATGCTACAGATGTGAATGCCCTCGTGGGCCAAAGAACAGAGTAGCTGTAGTCCAGGAGGTAGACAGTGGGATTTGTTCTATGTTAGGTGATGAAAACTAAGCCACACAAAGACAAGAACAAATCCAGGGCACCCAGACCAGAATAGTGACTAGAATTAATCCCAAAGTCCCAAAGCTGTCCAGAAAACACACCAAGGTCACCACCACCAGTACAGTAAATGACACCACCACTGAAAGGGAATCCTTTGTATACAGCCCTTCATACCACCATGATGATATTTCTGCTATTATCATTAGAGAGTAAAGTCTGTTCTTGATACCACTTATGAGCTTTATGTGAGTGATGGCAAAGGGCAAGACAATGACAAAGAGCCACAATTTTATCAAACTACGTGTTGGCATAAGGTGCTAAAAAAGGTTTCTGTATTCTACAGCCAGGTGCCTATGCGCAGTGTTATGACAGAGTCACTTCCTGTTAGAAATCACATCATTTGTGATATTTCAATATGGCCTTTGAATATTGATACTTGCATATACTTGGTTGGATTTGCTTTCAAGTTTAGAATTTGTTCACATTTCCCAAATGAGGCAACATCAATGTTCACCCATTCCAGATTACCCTACCTGTGCCTGACTGATCCTGGTACAAGTTCAGCTCAGAAGGTCCTAATCAGCCACACTGTCTACCTAGTGAATGATCAAGGCTCTCAGTCTACTATTTAAGTAGAAGCATTTCTCCTAGTAATGTCAGGAAGCCAGTCATAGGTAGAGGCATTGGGCGGCTCGGGGTGAGGTGCGGCTGAGCCGGCGGGTAAGGCCCACCATAGAATGGGTGCTAACTTGATAATGTAAGATACAGATTGTCCAAGCAAGGACTAGGGACCGGAGTTGGGGACCATGGAATCCACCAATCCTGTCAAAGTAATGTAGAGTACTCCAAACAGTTGGGTAGAGGTGGTCTTGGCTGCGGCAGTAGGTTCCAGTGGGCGGTCTGGTCTTGGAGTTAATGGCAGAGTCATGGGAACAAAGTACGCTGGTAGGTAGTTGTACTTGTCCTTGAACAATAAGGGCGGTATCTCAATCCTCTTTCCTTCACGCCCTATGTATTTGGTACTTCTAGTCTTTGCCAACGGGTTGGCAATGAGGATGGTTTCCAAGTCGTACTCCAAATAGACCAGGTTGGGTGGGTATTCATTAAAGTGCACAGGTCCAAAGGGGGTTCTGGGGGGGACAGTATAATGCCTGGGGCGGTTTGGCAGGTTGGTCTCTGGAGGGGGCAGCAACCTGGTTGTCTACTTGGCCGGAATTAAGATGGAAGATCACTAATACTAGATGGGGTAGAATTTGTTTGAACCAAAGATTCATAAACTTTATTATAAAAAATGATAATGTGGTCATCACCACACCACCAGCATTTTTATACCATGTGAATTAGCTTTTCACCTTTTGCAGCTTTGGGTCCATGGGCAGTTTGCTGGTAGGGCATAAATCTTGGCTTGGGGTCTGGAGGACATCAGGTTCTGGTCAGGCACACTCTGGCAAACAGGAATGCTTAATTTTGCCGCTTTGGTTCACCATATCACCTGAGTGGCCTAATTGCATTCCCCCTTCCTGGACTAGGGACCAGCAGCAGTGGGTGCTTATTGGCAGGGCTAATAGTGGGTCTTGTCCAAGCCACAGCTTCCGCGTAGGTCTGGGCCCTCAGTGGCACCAATTTGGCGGTTCTTGGCTGGATTGGCTCTGGGGAACAGAAGTGGTAATGTTTTGTTTTGCCGTTGTTGTTCACCACGTCACCTGAGATGGCCAATTGAAATGCTTTTTTTGGACTGGCAACTGGCAACAGCTGGGGTTTGTTGGCAGGGCTAGTGATGGGTCTTTCCCCAGCCTCCTTTAGGCAGACCACATTGCCTGCATAGACATGGGTCTTCAGTGGCGCTGGTTTGGTGGCAATCTGGCAACCATTCAGGGAATCTTCAGTATTAGACCGGCAGGGTGCAGAGTAATTCAACAATTTGAGTCTGTGACTTATTGGATTGGCGGGTCCTGGACTGTCCTGGGGTGTCCAATCCGCCTTCAGGGGACTGGGGTTTGACTCTTGGGTTTTCAATAGAAGTATTGAAATGTCATTCATGACAAGTAAAGACAAGTTTATCCTCATTTGTGTTAGCTTTTATAGTCTTCAAGCTTTTCCCTCCATTTTCACTAAAATGAACTTTTCTTTGTTTATCCCAGGTTTTTAAGGTAATTACCCTTAATTTTGCCCTGAGGCTAACCCAAGACTAGCTTCAAACCTCAAACCTTTTGTGATAAAGATTTCCTTCCGTGTCCTCTTGGATGCTGTCCCCAAGATCCAAACACAACACTTCCCAACGTCAAAAAGCCCGAATACACTAGCATTCCCAACTCTACCTGCAAGACCTTTATCAGGCTCATCAAAGAGATGTGGGACTACAAGAAGGCTGCAGCTATTGTTAGTATTTTGGAAAAATCCCATCATCACCTGTATAGTAAGTTTCTGAAGACTGGTACCGTTCTCTGTGGGGAGAAATCCCAGCGCAGGGCAAAAATCCTGGGTAGGGAGCATATCTGGGGGTGGGACATGCCATTTCAAAACCAGCATCTTGAAAAGGGCTATTTGAAATACGCCATCTTGATTTTTGCTATCTCAAATTCATAGTAAAACACCATTCTGATTCAGGGCACCACAACCAAGAAAAACAGGGTTTAGATTTTTAGATTTTTTAAACTCCAAAAAACCCAAAAAAACTCTTAAAAAATAAAATTCCAAAAACATTTCTAGCCTTAAAAAGGCCTCAGGATTCCAAATATGTAGTGAAAAATGGGGTCAATTAGTAGCAACCTAGTTGCGTAAAGCCTGAAAGTTAAAATATACCAAATACAGCTATTTTCATCTATTATAGCTATAAACTATACTTTAATATAAGCATAGAATTGTAAAAAATACAAAAAAGTCAAATGATGATAAAATCAAAGGAAAAAACAGATAAGATAAAGTGGTGTTTATTGGAAAAGGGCTCAAACATCACTGGAAAGAGCAGCTGAGATGGCCTGAGGATGCTCAAGCTTGCTATCCTTGGGATAGTAGGCAAGGACCACCTTGCTAACTTCTGTATGATTTTTCACCGCTTTTGTCTGCTTTGGGAGTCACCCTTGGACTTCATACCAGGTTGAAGAGCTGGGAAGAGATGGCCTGCTGGGGTTTGAGATGCACAATTATCTTGTTGAATTTGGGCTTATGAACCCAGACTCCTATTGCAAATTGACTATGTCACCCTTCAAGGGAAGAGGTGGTCTTGATCAGGCCATCTTTTACCTGCTTAAAGAAGTTCCAGGTAATTGAGTCACTGCCTTTTCTAATGACCATGCTCCTTGAAATAATCCAACCCATTGAGTTTCAAAATACTCAATAAAGGGTGAAAATGCTGCCTGGTTGGCTATAATATATGGGTGACAGAGGAGGGCGTCGTAGAAGGCATTTTTCTCCTCCTTTCTAACCAGAGCAAGGGCAGCAAATCAATTTAAGATGTCCTTGGCTTCTTTAGTGCATTCAGAGTTGACCAGCCAATGAAGATCAGAGTACTTTTGGAGGTGGCAGCAGAGTGCCTGCCAGAAGTAGAAGTAGCATCCCTGCGGGGAGCTCTTGAAGACCCTAATGAAGGCATTTGCCTGAGCCTGTTTAAATCCACTACCAGATATTTGTGGCAGGGAAGGCTTTCTGGCTGCTTCCTGGTTGGGGTGGCTTCCTCTTCCTGTGACTGGGACTTTTTCTTGCGCCCTCTGGTTTCCTTTGGCTCCCCTTTGATGGTTGGGAAGATTTCATCCAACTTGGCCTTTAGAATTGTAAGTGCATGAAAATAAGTTTCCTGCTTCTTATTTGGGAGGAAAAAGAAGAACAGAGGAAGAAACAGATTTCCAACTTGTCCATGGATGTTCCAAAGCTGGTTAAATAGCTTTGGGCAGGTGGAGAAAGTTCCATCTGCAAGCCAGGTCTAGCATTTTAACAGGTTGTGTAGATCCTGGCTTGTGGTAAAGAAAATGATGCACTCGGGGGCATGTTGATTGTTATTGTGGAGAAGGAATCTTTCCTCATGACAAGATAGCTTTTGTTCCTCAGCAAGGATCAATTGATGAATCACTGACGCCTTCACTGCTCAGAGCATATCTCTGATCAGTGAGATATCTCTGTAATTTTGAGGCACAGCCAGCAGTAGCAAGTTGGTTATCATTTAAATTGAGGAGGGCATCATTGACAACCTCAGTGGCGGTTTGATCATTGGTGGTTGGGATCACCTGGCAAAGAAACCAGAATATCAGTTGATAAAGGGGGTCAAAAGGCTAGGCACAGTCATGACCAGTAGTCATAGCCTTGAACCTAGTGAACCCAGAAGTGGTGAGTCTAGCAGGGCACCCAACGTTATCACATTTATAGTGATGTTGACAAATGGCTTTCTTCTTGTCATTACAGCTGAAGCTGTAGCCCTTGTAGACAAAGCCGGCACCCCCTTTCTTTGTCATGATGGGGTAGCTGGCTGGATAAGTGGCAGGCACAGCAAAGGTGCCATTTTGATTGCATATATTGTGGACGGTGTTAAGATCCCAGAGCTCAATTTGCTCATCTTCAGGAGCACCAGGCTCAGGCTCCTGCTCCTCTTCAGGCTCTGAGGTGGGATCAGAGTGACAATTGAAGTTGAATAACTTCTCTTATGGATCAGAAGGTGAGTAAGTAAAAGGAGAGTGAGGAGGGGTTGGGCTTGCTTTCTCAGGCTCTGGTGATGGAGTTGAGGTCTTGGGGGGAGCTTTAGCCTTATAAGGCTGCTTCTTTGGGGTAGTCTTGGCCTTCTTGCCCTTGGGAGGAGTGATCTTGGACTTTGAGGCCTTGGGCGCAGCTTTAGTGGTAGGCTTAGGAGGCATCTAAAAGTAAATTAGTATTAAAATATGAGCAATTTGAGGGTTGTTTTTAAAGAGAAAAATGAGAATAGTTTTAATATAAAAGTAGCAATTTTTTTATATAGAATTGTAGAGCAAGTCTTTAAATATATAATATCGAAATTTCAATGTTTTTTGTATTGTAAAAATAAAAATTTTATTAGTAACACAAGTATGCAAAACTTTGAGTTTTGACTGAAAACTTGCAGTCAAAATGGCGCTTTTGAAGTGACGTAATTGAGGTGCTGTAGCTCAAAAACATAGCGTTTTTGACCATTTTTTATATTAAAATAACAAATTTCTGGTGGAGCTACCTCAACTGGGCCAAAGAGTAGAACTTGAATTTCTCAAAAACTAGCTTATACAGCTGGGGTTAAAAAGTACCAAGTTGTTTAGAGGAGATAAAAAAATATATATCTGCAAAGTTCTGGCAATTTCTTACATTTTTTATCAATATGGTAATTGCCGTGGATATGTACTTTTGAAAAGTGGAAATCAAGAATTGCAGTGGGGGAATTGATATAGCGTAGCCTGTTGTCATATGTAATTTCCCCTTATTTTCCCCTATCCATTTTGTGCATCAAATCAATTGGGTGATATGAAACTAGGTAGAATTTGAAGTGACATAAATTGAAATAGCGTAATCACCCTCTTTCATATTAAAATCACTTTTAAAATTTTTTATTAAGAGAACCCTTATCAACATATCCATGTATAATAAAGCTATAAATTACATATAACAAAACTGGTTTTTTTACCCAGCAATGATAATCACTAGAAGGACTATTATAGTGGCGTCTTTTTAGGTTGTTTTTATTATAAGTGTCTTAGATTAATACTATAGGAACATCTTCTGGCATTATACAACAGGATTTATTTTATTTTGGGTATAAGCTTATTTTAGTTAAAGATAAATTGAGTGATTTGAAATGATGTAAAGTTGAGGTGGAGTAAAAACGCCCCACACTAAGTAATTTCATATGTAAATAAAGTTAGCAAAATAAAATTTAATTAATCTGACTTGAAGTGAAGGAATCAAGATGGCATAAATCCAAGATATCACATTATAAAGGTATATGTAAATTTTAACTATTTTATTGTTTATTTTAATTTTTTGTGATTCAAAATCACTAACACAAAAAATGACACCTCAAATTAAATTTGAGATGGCATAAATTGAAGTGCCTTTTTTGAAATGGTGTGTTGTACCTATCTGGACAATAAAGCAGTGTATCAACCGCAATTGCCATCATGCACTGGAAAATATACACCAATGGTCAAACCTGTTCTTGGCATTGAGGCCTCAATTTCAACTTGGTATTTTATGGTGAAGAGTTTGAGATCCTCTTGGGGAAAACTTGGGTTTCTTCATATAACCAGAATGGCCCAATGAGCATTGAGAACCTTCAAAAATACACTGAGATGTACCCCAGAATAAAGGACAAGGGAGGGTAAAATTCTACTATGTTGATGAATCATCTTTTTATTGTCCATGTGCAATGCCTGCATCTATATTCCCAAAGGTGTCAAGGATGATGTATCCCAGTGTTTGTCTGTTTGTGCCGTGCTCTTCTCAACAATAGCCCTTTTTGGTCCCCTTGACATTGAATTGTACCTGTCAGGGATTTCTTACCTGACTACAACAATGTTGTTTCAATTAACAATAACTTAAATGTATTATCAGAAACAAAATTAACAAAAATAAGGAAATTAAGATAAACAATATGACCCACATTATGAACAAGAACAAGAACAAGAATCAAACTCTGGGGCCTTCAGATAACATCAGCGTCAATTCTAGTAAGTAATTTGAGGTTTAACAACCTATTTATGTGGGTCCAAGTCCATCACTTTAAGTGTTAAAACCTAATATTGTTAAAAGAATTAGAAGTTATACTTACTGCTTGTCTTCTGATTGGCTGTTTCCTCAGCAGTTTTTGCTTTTAGACTTAACTATCACACCACAGGCTCCAAAACCTGATTCCACACTTAGCAGCTTTCTTTTCCTCTCAGACTTCATTATGCATATCAAAAAAGGTCTTGTTTATTCTGCTGCCTCTGATTCCTCTGGGTTTGTGTTTCTATTATCAATCAAGTTAAGGGAACCATCTTGTTTATCCTCTTAAATGAGTTCCACTTGAAGAAACCATGTTTTATCCACTCTTCTTCTCAATGATCCCAAAATTTTATTCATCTTTTCAGAACAGTGTTTAAGTAAACATTATGGATGTTTACTATTTTCCAGCAGTAAATTATCTTTCTTCTATATTATTCTCTTGTTCTGAGAAATCTCTTCCCTGAATTCCACTTAGCGCCACAAATAGGAATATTTTCCTGTTCTGGTTCCATTCTTTTCTACCTTGGTTGTCCTTTTCCTAGGAAGGCCCCACTCAAACCACCAACTGGTGTTATTTCTCTCCTGACAATTCTCATAAAGAAGAGTCCCAGCCAACAGTTGGTTAAAGTATCCATCTGGTCATTGGGGTCAAAAGTTCCATTACACCCTCTCATCCCCAACCCCTCCAGAAGCTGGCACCTTGCTGGTCCATCCTAACATGTTCTTTTATCTGCTGATCTATTTGGTAGGCTATTACCTCCTAGGTAGATTCAGCTCCCTCATGGGGAGATTTGCCTTCATAAGTCAATTTGGCCACCTTGCTATGGTGACAGTTCCAATTGGGTCTGTAATAGCAGGACTAAATCTAGGGGCCCTTGCCCACAAGATTGGGAATTTATTTCCTTTTAAGTGGGTCCCTGGCAGTACCAGATGATCAAGGGTTTGCAAAAAGTATTGATCCCTTCCTATCATTTCTTCAATTGGTTCAGGAGCACCTCAGAATCACTATATTGAGGTTCAAAATATTGTTGTGTTGGATAATGTTGAGCCCCACAAGGTGGCTAGTATTCTTGAGGAATTTCTAATGATTGAGGCAGGTGTTGAATTTGGCTTGCAGCAATTAGACACAGCACATATGCGCCTATGATTTCCCCCCTATTATTCCCCATTCCTAAAACCAATCAAAGAGGTAATGGGTGGTTCAAGAAAGCTGTTAAGCAAGGCACCCCAACTGGACCCAAGGCTTGATTAAATTTGCTACAGTTCAGGGTCCATACCCTTCCAGCAGAGACCATGGCTAAATTATATGCCCAATATGAGCTGTTTATCCCTGCATGCCTTGCAAAGCAACAAATCAAATAAATCTGTGGCTTAACTCTATTTATATTAACTATATTTTTAATGAATATTTTCTCATTTGGTTTATGTATCAATGTACTTATCATAGTTCTGCATGATAAACCATCAGGTATACTAAAAAATAACAAAGCAAAGAAGGATGATCCAGTAAATTTTAACATTTTAATAATTATTTATTAGGTTTAAGATAGTTTTCTGAAAATACAGTATAATTTAATGAAAAGTATATACAATAAGATTAAATTTAAATAGAATTGAATGAGATTTATTGGGGATTTGATCATTGGAACTCTAGGACCTGTTTATTAATTGAAGTCAAAACTTCTATGGCTAAGGCAAATGTTGGTATGGCTTACTGATTATATAACTTGCGGCAACTTGAATAAAGCAATACTTTGATAAAATTGGACAGGAATATCTTTTCAGGTGGAGCTGATATTTTAATGGTGGCTGCAAGAATAACAGCATCTTAGATAATGTGTTAAATTGAGCTGTAACCAGGTACAACCCTTTTTCCATCTATATAAAGCTGTGTTTTATCCAGTTTAATTTTAATTTCAAGTGTGATACAAGCCTCTTATTTAATCCCAATCATTATAACAAGACTTAGTTAAATAATTAAGTGAAGTTGCTTTCCTTCAAACAGGGCCAAGAACTTACAAACTTTTTACTGTAAATTCAGAACCTAAGCAGAATGATGTAGGATTGTCAGGTCCTTGGTCCAAATTTCAAATCACATTTGCAGGAAACTCAGCTGAGTGAAAATTAAAATATTTAATAAAGTCAATCATTTTATTTGACTTTTTTAATTGATTTAAATTGACAAATTTCGAGTCCCTTGAGCAGAAAACTCAACTAACTAAAGAAAAAACACATAAAAAATGTGGAATACATGAATTGAAAATAAAGGATTTTATTATACAATTTTGTATTTTTTTAAGTCTAAAAAATCATAGACAACATGTAAAAATTACCAAATATGAAATTGCGGGACTATCAAATCCAAGAACCAAATTTCAAATCAAAAATGAGGTGAATTTGAAATAAATATAATTTATGGGCGTCTCAAAAAGGATGTCAAAGGATATAGAGGAGATTTGTGCTAATTATTTTGGGAAGCACAGGCATTCTAAAAAAACGCTATTACATTTTAGGACAGCTAAAATGTAGATTATAATATTCACCAACTTAACATACTTAACAATTAAATTGACTAAAATCCATACTTCTCTTTTTGAGTTTAAAACTTTTAATAAAAATTTATTATGTCTTCTTTCAACAACAACCAAGTCAACAAGCTATTCCCTGGCCTTGACAAAATCATGCAGGGCTACGCTGGGTCTCTTAACGGTGAAGCCTCCCTCTATGGCCACTCCCAACCTGAAGGCCCCTCCCCAAGCACTACACAGGAGTGTTGTGATCTGAGGTGCAGCACAGAGTCACAACGGGAAATCCTAACCTTAGGATTAGATTTGTACTAAGTCTTGGTTAGATTGGCAGGGAAGGTGATAGAATTACCTTGTGGCCCTGAATAATAAGTCTCTACTAGTTGTGGCTAGGGAGAGGCACCAAATTACTTGAAAACACAAAGACAGAAATGTGAATAGAACTTAAATTTTATTGATGATAAGAAATTATAATATATATTGTTTGGTGATACCACAAAACAATACTAGGGCGGTAGGATCACTAGCCACAAGCATGAGTGGGGCAAGTGAGTTGTGCAGAATCAATAAACCAAACAGTTGAATTTCCCACTTTATAAATAGACCCATTTTGAGGAGCAAAAGCAAAAGCAAGGCATTTGTCCTCAAAATAACCCAACAAAGGCAAGATCAAAACATGGTGAATGGCAGCATTCACAGCATTGCCCCCCTCTAGATTGGCCTTAGAGGGTGGTACTTGCAGAGGAACTTGGCGTGCACACAAGCAAACGGTCAACCACTAGAGAGGAGTTTCACAGTATAATCTGACCCTCTCTTGAAGGGCACTTCCAAGGGCCCAATCCACAACAAGTCTAGCTTATGAGTGTGTCCTCCTACTCTATATTAATATTAAAGAACGTGGTCCCCAATGTTGAACTCAGTTAGGGGAGATCTTCCAGTATTGTTGGGAGAGAGATCAAGAATCTTGGTCTTATATGCAGATGTGGTGGAAGAGGCCTGCATATCAATGATTTGGTTGACTAGATCTTTGATATGGTCATTAGGGTTCACGGCCTTATCAGAGGGGAGTAGGGGCCCCCAAGAGCAAAGAAATGGTGGCTTCATAACCATACAACATAGCAAAAGGGGAGTACCCAGTGACACAATGTTTGCTAAGGCAATAGGCAAAGAGAACAGCTGGTAAGTATAGATCCCAGCTGGCAGCGTCATAATAAGTGAGTTTCCTCATGATAGAAACCAGAGTTGAATTTGCGCGCTCCCTGTCCCATTGATGGAAGGATTATAGGGCGCAGAGAAAGACTGGTGAGACCCCAAGGCTTCAACAACAGAGTTTATTAGCTTGGAGTTGAAGTTAGTCCCATTTTCAGACAACAATACTTTAGGACAACCATGGCAAAAGAATACATCTTGTAGCAGAAAGGCAGCAGCTGTTTTGGTAGTGATGTCCTTAGTAGGGTGAGCTTCTACCCACTTGCTAAAATGGTTGACAGAAATTAGGATAAAGCAGCAGCCAGAGCGGGAGCAAGGGAGAGGTCCTACAGCATCAATACTGAAAGTGTGAAATGCGTGTTGAGGGGGGGACTAGCTTGAACTCTTAAGCGGCAGCTCAAGGTTGTTGGAGCTGGCAATAATGGCAACTAGAAATGATATCTGGGATCAGAAGGCAAAGATTTTCCCAGAAGTAGTTCTTCTGGAGCCAGGCATAAGTTTTGGCAATGCCTCCATGTCCTGTCTCCTTATGAGCTTTAAGTACCACCAAAAGGTGCAGACTAGGCCTTATATAAGGCAAGTAGTGGACTTGTACTTTCTTGAAAAGCTGATTATCACAAATGAGCATGTTTTCAGATAATTTAGAAAGGGCAACTCAAACTTCTTCTGTCTTGTTTTCCCACAAAGAAGGATATCCAATTAGTTTGTACAACCTGTCAGCCTCAGCAGGGTGTAGAGCAAGGATGGGCATTCTGGACAGGCCACCAGCATTTTGATGTTGAATCCCAGGGCAATGCAGTACAGTGAAGTTGTACCCTTGTAAGCAGAGAGCTCATCTAGCTAGTTGCCCTTCTGGTTTCTTAAGTTGTTGTAACCATTTGAGCAAAGCATGGTCTGTAACCACAGTGAAATGGGTACCATACACATAATGGCAGAACTGTTTGACAGCATGCAGAACAGCAAGGCACTCTTTCTCTGTTACACTATAGTTATTATCATGCTTATTCAGGACACAAGAGGTATAAGCTACAGGGTGATCCACACCTTCATCATCTAATTGAGCCAATATGGCTCCAATGACCAGGTCACTAGCATCAGTATATAGGATGAGCTCCTTATTGTAATCAGGATATACTAGGATGGGAGCCTCTTTGTGCTTTTTCTTGAGAGTCTCAAAGGCTTGTTGCTGGATGGCAGTTCATTTGAAAGGGACCTTACACAGCAGCTGGATCAAGGGTTTGCTAGTGTCAGCAAAATTGTGGATGAATTGTCTGTAGTATCCCATCATGCCCAGAAAGACTTGAACTTCTTGCAGGTTGATGGGCGGAAGCATTTTGTCAATGGCCTCAACTTTCTTAGTAATGGGGCAAATTCCTGTCTGAGTCACCTCATGTCCCAAGAATTCAAGGTGTTCCTTGAAGAAGGCACACTTAGATGGCTTTAATCTGATTCCAGCTTCTTTAATCTTTATGAAAACTTCCTTTAGATGGGCCAGGTGGTTGGTAAAGGTAGCGCTAAAGACAGTTATATCATCCAAGTACACTAGGACACATGAGAGCTTCAAATTGCAGAGGATGGAGTCCATGGCTTGTTGGAAAGTAGCTGGAGCATTGCAGAGTCCTTGAAGCATTTGTGTAGACTCAAACAATCCTAAGAAGTGATGAGCACAGCCTTCTGTCTATCCTCAGGAGAGAGATCAACTTTCCAGTACCCAGAGGCTAGGTCCATAGCAGAGAAGAAAATGGAACCTCCAAGGCAACATAGAGCATCTTCAATGAGTGGTAAGGGGTAGGAATCCTTTTTGGTTAAGGAATTCAAGCTTTGGTAGTCCATCACAATACAATGACCTCCATCTTTCTTCTTCAAGATGAGCAAAGTAGAGTCCCATGGACTTTGGGAAGGAACAAGTAACCCAGTGTCTAATAGTTGTTTGAGTTCTTTAAACACCTGAGCATCTTCCACTTGACTACGGCAATAAGGTTTAGCATGGAAGGGGGGAGCGTTGCCAGTATCAATCTGGTGAATGTCACCTTTGGCTAGACCATAATCAGTGCTATCTTTAGAAAAGATATCTGAAAACTGATCCAGTAGGTCAAGCACCTCTTTCTGTTGAGCTGGGGATAGTTGTGGGAAGTCTTGAGAAGTGAACAAGGATAGGACTTGGGGTTTGTCCTCAGGTAGATTAAAGTCCTGGAACCTGCCAAAGGGATGTAGTGATAGGACGTCAGGGGCATTCAATAACTTGCCATAGCCAACAACCTGCCCTATAGACACATGTATGGGGAGAGCAGTTAAGTTGACGGCCAGCAATTGAACTGGGTCTTTATGAGAGACATCCAAGATTCCTGGACAGAGGTAAGGTTTGTTGCGTCCTAGAGAGGGAGGAGAGTATAACTCTAGAAATGTACGCTCAGGTAACTCATATGATATTTGGGAGTCTAGGATAGCTTGCAACCCAGGGGGAATGGTTACAGAAGAAGTGGCTAAGAGAGGAATCCCTTCAGACGCAGGGCAAGCCATAGGAGGACACTTCATGTTGGAGGAATGGGTTTGGTATTTTAGAGTGAAAACACCAGTGGGATATTCCAAGGCACATGTCTTGAGGCGCTTCCCAGGAACTTTAACTGGCTCTTTAAATATCAGAGGAACCTTGTACCCTAAAATAGAGAGGTAGCTGTCCTTCAATTTGATGATCCCATTGTATTCCCTAAGGAATTGAGTACCAACTAGGAGGTTGTAGCTCTCATTCTCCAAGACAACGGCAGGCACGGCCAAGAGTAGTTTGCCAAACTGCATGGGAAGAGCAGAATAAGCTTTTATAGCGCAAGTCATGGATAACCCAGCTGTGCCATACTACTGGTGATAGTTAAGGTCAGGGGCAAGCTTGAGCTTCTTGACAAGCTTTGAGGAGACAAAATTAAAAGGATGTTGCAACTGAGTTTCCAGACTTGCCTGCTAATGTATCTTACAATACACAGGGGGCACGTGATGAGTCACCCCTTGACGTGTCTAATATTATGGATTAATCTGATGGCAATATCAAATAGCAGGAACTTCATCCTAATTAGGAGTGCTACCAATTTGACTTGCTGTTCCCCACATAAGTTATTCCTTGGCTTCAATCCTTACATGGAACATGCCACCATGCCACTATCTTGTTGCCATGTGGCTTTCCCCGTATAGTATATTAATCACAATATTCTACAATAAACAATACCTTATTCTTATTATTTCTGTCTTTTCTATTGGACTGTTGTCTTCCCCAATTCCAAATACTGAATCCTCATTGGTTCAGTTGCAACAAGGAGATCCAGTGTCCAAGACAGCCTTAATTTTCACCTTTTGGATGGATATTTCCACACAAGTGGTAGTACAATCAAAGGGAGGGAAGAAAGCCAGAATATCTTGGGCTTCTGCCAGTTCTTTGTCCCACTTTTGATCATGCATCTTAGGCCCGGGAATTTCTCTTAGACCGTCTGGAGAGGAAGCAAGACTGAGACATTTTTGAACACAGAGTCAGAAACCTCAGCAGCTTCATTGAAAGACTCAACAAGCACGGGGGATCTCTTGGCTTGAGTGAGGTATGGGCAAGAGACAACCTCTTTGGCTTCAGGCAGAGGCTGCTGTTTGTTATAGTTTTCCCAGAATGTAGCTTATAAGGGACTGCAATAGTTTTGGGGACGGCAAGAACTGAGTACCCATAGGCGTCAGGATCTTCCATATCAGAATTGTCCATGTCAGAGTCATCAGAGATGTCGTGGAATAGCAGCAGAATGAGAGAAGCCTCAGTCTCAGAGGCTCAGAATAATTGATGGAGGGGGGAATTGAAGGAGACTGGGAAGAGTTGTCAACCAAGAGTGTCTCTGCCTCTAGGTTAACTGTTCTTTTCCCGTCTGCTCTTTGGAATTAGCTCCTTCAACCCAAGGATTGGTGCAGACTTGAGAATGATGACCTATATGCCCACAGTTATGGCAGCCTTGGCATTGAGGAGGATTCTGCAAGTTCATGGTGAGGATAAGCGGGCCACAAGAGGACAAACCAGAGATAGAGGCGGCACAATTCTCCCGCACCACTGCCCTAGAATGGGTAAGGTGCATATCCTGCAACAATGTCTTTATGCTATTCATAGAATAAAGTATGGTGTAAGAGAGAGGGGCTAAACTAACTAAGTTTGGCTCCCATCCTGGTGCAATTTACCACCAGGATGCCGCCCAGTGGAGAACTGGGATGGCCGCTTGAAGGGGGGACCACAGGGAGGACGCAGGGGATAGCCGAGGGAAGTAGGTGCTCAATCCCATCAGCACCAAAATGGTGAGCAACCAGGGCGTACAAGTGAGAGCAGGAGAGGGCGTTGCAGGGGCCTGGAGGGGCACAGAGTTGCGCTTCTCCCAGCTGGGAATGGGCACCACTAACCTCTACTTGACTGCAGAAGCAGACTGGGTAAAACTGATGTCCTCCAGATCCAGGTCATTGCAGGTTAAACTCTTTACCACGGCCTACCCAGAGAACATGAGACCACTGGGGAGATCCAGGAGACTGGACGGGTTATTGCCCACAAGAAAAGCAGAAGAGGCAATTTTGGACCACAAGTCTGGCAAGGTTGACCACAGAAGTAGCAAGAAAGGGGCCAAGGAAAACATCACAAATTTGAGAGCTGGGAGTATCATAGCTATGCTCTCCACAAAATTCTGAATATACAGGCAAAATTCCCAGGGTAAAAACAGTAAAAAAACGTGTATCAAGGGGACCCACAAACAAGAACAAGTTGAAAGGTGAAAAGGAGGGTGCAGGGGACTTGACAACAGTCTTGGGTGGCTTTGGATTGCAATTAAAACAAAAGCAGGTTCAAAAGTGAAGAAAATAAAAGAAGATTAAAAATAAAAGTAAGTATTATATTGAAGATTGATTAAAACTTTTAAGTCTGAAGGTATTTTTTGAAAGTGAAAGCAAAAAGAACAACAAATATACATCCAAGCTTCTTCTGGAGGTCCCAGGAGAGATGCCGGGTTTGAAACGGGTAGGCACAAGGTAAGATTTAAAGAAATGACTAACACTTTAATCTCTAGACAATAGGAACTCAAAAAAGAGCTTCCAGTTAAACTATAAATTTTAAAATAAAGTGCAGCAAGTTCCAAACTTTAATAAAATTGGGAATAGACAAGCAGGGGACTGAAAGTCCCCTTGCTGTGTAAAAGGGAGTGTGGTGCAGGAAAAGAAATACATGACTGCAGAGCTTAAATCTGATTGGGTGGGGGAGAAATTTTGTAGGTCAGGGTCAGGGAGACTGGAGGGTTTCATCTTAATTTCCACAGTACTCCCTGATTGGCTGGAGGAGCTTTCAAGAGCTTGGAATTCACTTGAGCTTTTGGGTGTCAATGTGGCAACACACAATTGGTTGGATCTGATAGCTTTTAAAAGTGGGCCACACCAGGCCAGTAAGTAGTCCAAATCAATTAATGTTTCTTCCCAGGAGGGAACAACCAGAGCTGGGGGGTCTGCAGGGTAGGCCAGAAAAAATCTCTTGTCAACAGTATGGGCTAAATTGCCTAGAGAGTTAAGTGGTCTGGCTGTAATTTTTGGCCCTTTTTTGGTGCAGCGGGGAAAAACGGTTCAATCCAAGGCCAAAGGTGGCAGTGGATTTACACATGCCTTTATGAGCCTTAAAGTGAAGACACAGAAGCTGGTTAACCTTAAGGGCTTGAGTGCAAGCCATGTACGCTTCCTGTGCAGTCAACTAGCAGCTTGTAATCAGTTTCTGTCCCTTCATATAGAATCTATCTGCTAATTAAGCTAGGGTCTCATTTAGTTTGAAAGCAATTTGCATGAAGGCGTCCTTCTTCACTTCCAAACTAAGGTTGCCACCAAATTTGATAATCAGAAGTTGCTTTATATCTTCCCAGGTCTTGATGGTGGGCAGCTCTGGCACTACTACATCTTGGCAGGTTGGGTGCAGACAGGTTAGAATGTGTTCCTTCTTAACCTCATCCAAGGCCCTTCTCATGGAAGTTTAATAGATAGTTAGGAAAGCTGCAATGGTTGAGGTTTTGGGTTAGAGACTTGCTTAAAGGTAGGCTTGAAATGTACTTCTGGAGTTGGGCCACCATTGTTGCTATCAAGTACATTTATGTGTGGGGAGAATTCTGCTTTGGATTTGGTGGGGGGCTGTCTGGCCCACAGCTGGTGAACACTTTCCTCAAGGGTAGTCAAGGTTTCAGAAGTGCAGATGCCTGTATTATTAGCTAAGGTGGTCTGCCGCTCAGTAACATCCAAGCGCTGGCCCTGTGAAGTTACTACCAAGGACAGTTCAGCCAGTTGGGAGGTAAAAGACGGACCCACCAAAATGCAAGGGGCAAACCTGTCATTCACTGAATTGATTAACTCACTCATTTCTTGTATGTCTTTATCAAGCTCAGAGTGGTCTTGTTTCAGATGGTCCACTTTGTTAGCTAGAGATATCAACTCTCTAGCACAGTGAATGTGGGGAGCTCCTGAAAAGCCATGGCAACAGCCATCTTCATCAGCAACCCCAGTTGGACTTTCGACAGACACCATCATCTCATGCAAGGTAGCAACCTCTTGTTGTAAGTCAGCAACTTGAGTTGTCAGAGCAAGCACTTGGGGATCTGGCTGAGGGGCTTTGGTAGGGCAATCCTGACTGCAGGTGGACGCTCTTAACTCTCAAATAGCATCTCATAGTCTCTGCTCTCTATCTTCCAAATCATCAGACAGAGGAGAAGGCAGGTCATCTGGTTTGGGTGTAGACAATCCATTTACTTGAGTCTGGAGTTTTTGCAATAGTAGCAGCGGTAGCAGCCTTTTCTTGATAAAATTCCTTGCTAAGTTCACAGAGGCCTTTTGCAGCAAGGGCAGCTACTTGCTATAATTGGCCAAAGGAGTAAGAACTGAACTTGTTAAGCTTCTGCACAAATTGTTCAAAATTGGTGAGATAGGCGTTTAGAGTGAAATCTACTTGGGTGCGCCAGGGCTTTTCCAACTGATGAAACTCATATAGACGCTCTCTGACATACTTGGGGATAAACTGGCGCATTTGTTTGATGGAATTGACCAAGCAGGATTGGGAAGTGACAGAGTTGCACTGATTGTTGGATACTAAGGAAAACAAGGAGTGGATCCACTGCTGGTAGGCTGCAAACTGATCCCAGTGATGAGTGATGGCAGCTTGTAGTAATGAAATCTCCTGAATGTGGAGCCCTAACACCATTTGGTGATGGACTAAGGCAGATTGTACAAAGGATGACATTAAGTGTTCAGCAGAGCCAGCCGCTGATAAGGGATGCTGTAGAAATTGTGGAGCTACAATCAATCCATAGTATTCTGCTTGGCTGAACTGAAGCTGGAGGCAAGGGATGGCCCCATCACAGGCTAACCCAAGGGCTACCACCATGACTTGTTCTAAGTCAGGGGTACCCATGGGGTAAGCAACTAGACAGGGATCATTCCCAAGGTTTAGTACAGTAGGGACAATAGGCGGGTTGGCAATGTCTTCTTCAATAGGAGGACTGGTAATTTCAGGCAAAGTCAGCTCTTGAATGAGAGGAGGCAAAAGTCCAGAAAACGTGGCTGTAAAAGGGATAACCAAGGGGCTTACAGCCCCTGTAGTGAGCACCATTTTTGTTGTGATCTGAGGCGCGGCATAGAGTCACAACAGGAAATCCTAACCTTAGGATTGAATTTGTACTAAGTCTTGGTTAGATTGGAAGGGAAGGCTATGCAATTACCTTGTGGCCCTTATTGAATAATATCTGCTAGACGTGACTAGAGAGGCGCCAAAGTATGTGGAGACACAAAGACAAAAATTTGAATAGAACTTAACTTTTATTGGATATAAAGATTGGGAGTATATACTGTGTAGCTTTACCACAAAACAGTACATGGACGGAATGATCACTCGCCATAAGCATGAGTGGGGCAAGTAAGTTGCGCAGAATCAGGAAACTAAACAATTGTATTTCCCAATTTGGAGCAAGTCTCATTTCAAAGAGCAAAAGCAAAAGAGAGGAATTTGTCCTCAAATAACCCATTGAAGGGGAAATAAAAACATGGTGAATGACGGCATTCAGGATGTCACGCTTTTTGCATTAAAGCACCACAATTATATGAGATTATAGGGCATATGACATTTTTCAGAATACAGTCATATGTGAGGATATGAGTAGTACTGTATAAGAAGAGCCAGGATTGAACAGAACCATGATTATTGTCCAGCAATGGCTTCTGATTGTGCAGAAGCACTTAAGGATTAGGATAAAGATCAACCAGAGTAAGGATAAAATAAAGATGGTTCAAAGATGATTTTATTGTACATAGTTAATTATTCTTATAACTTCTGCAAGGGTAATCTCTGGGCTGCTAGCAATGTCTTCTAGGACATTCTAACACACCCCTAATTTGGGTAATTATTAATCTAGGTTTGGTGCTTATTGTATGTCAACCAATAGATTATTTTCATCTTCACCCAGCACAGGTGGTCTTTGCTGGCATGGAATAATTTAGTACTTCAGGATCACTTCCTACTTCTCTGGCATACTGCAAGCTTAATGCTTATTAATGTGATAAATATGGGAATTTTAGATTATGGGGAATCAAACCCAGCGCCTTGGCACTTGATGTAAAAGTAAAGCGGCGCCTTGGCACCTAATCCAATTGCTAGGCGGCACTTGTGTATTTTTAAAGTGCTGCAGCAGCAAATCATGTATTATTTAATTGCTGTAGCAGCATTTATCATTGGCTAGTTTAAGGCTCAGGTCAGCAGACTACTGCTGATCTAATATGCATATAGTTTATACTACCAATTTATGTAATTTTGTAGCTGCAATTCATATCCACAAGCTCCATCATAATTAGTATCATTGTATTTTGTACTACTAATTTATGGATTTGGTTGTAGCAGTCCCAATCTGTGAGTTCTGTTGTAATTGGCATCATTGCTTGGTCAAAATTCTCAACACACAGCAAGGAGTGTGTTCTTTCTCTTGTGTCTTCTAGCATGGCCCTGTTTGCCCATCATGAACAGGCAGCTACTAATCCAGATCATGTATCAACACTGGCATCCAGAATAGACCAATTTAACCAAGGGGTCACCCAGGGAAGCCAGAAACCAGAAACAGCCAATCAGATGGCACTGTCTAGTTCTCAAGACGGACAAATATTTCCTCTAGTCAATCAGCCTGCAAGACGCAGAAGAAGGCTAATTACCCCAGAAATTGTTCTTGAAATGGTCAAAAAGTGAGGGATGCTTATGTTCCTTGGGGAAATTATGGACACAATTGGGTTTGCAAAGTCCACTATGGCTGCAACCCTGCCAGCCCACAGCAAATGTGGCCCCCTCCCAAGAAAACCTCAACTGGTGCCCATTATTCAAATGAAGGTGAAAAAGCCCATCCCCTTATGATGGCCATCATGAAACATGACTCTCAGATGCCCCTGGTCCAGGTTTGCCTCCAACTGAGACTCCATGGAATTTTCACAAATAAGAGAACAGTCTTTTTGTGGATGCACAGAGTTGTGGTTACCACAAGAGTCTTGTCCAATCAGGTTCTCAGTGGTCCTAGTTTGGTGGATACCAACCCCTACAATTCAACTATAATTAATTTTATCAAAGGGAGGGAAATAATAACAGGCTATGACATCATCTTAGATGTATGCCAAGATTTCTGCAAGCATCCAAGATTATGGAGAAAAGTGTATCCAATCTGACATTTACAAGCTTGGCCCAATTTTGTACCACTTTGTCAGGGTTTTGTTGGTAGTTTCCCCATTGGGTGTCAATAATTACTTGACAATATCAAACACCACAGATGGGTATGCCTACCAGACAGAGCTCAAGGACATGCTGGAGGAGTGGGCTACCCAACAAGCTGTGCACACAGTTGTAATAAGTGCAGAGATGGAGCAACAGAAATGGGCAACCAAGGAAATCAGGGCTGTGGGGCATATCTGTTAGTCCTACTCCACCAATCATGCTGACATGCATCTTGCAGATGTATGTCTTTACAATTTTGGTTCTGCGCTCAGGCGCTTAAAGCCTGCCACCTAGAACAAACTGTGCACCCAAATTGATAAGGGTTACAAGCTTTTCCCTTCTGTGTTTGTCCATGATCTATCATATCTTGTCATTTTCTATGCAAGTGACAGTGATAAGTCCAGAAAAGACTCCTGCCTTCCCCCTTGCCCATCTATCCTTTTTTTCAAGCCCACATATGTGACAGAAGAAGATTTGAACAATTGAAGCAATCAGCTCTTGCTTCCCCTTCTCAGTCAATCAACCCTACCTCCCCAACCCCCCATCAAGCCACCTGCCTTCCAACCCTGACTCCCAAACCACCATCCATTCCCTCCCCTACTTGTCCTTTGATGAGTAAAATAAAGTCTTTATTTGTGATATTCTATTAAAATTGATATTATTTCTTCCAATTCAAAATTAATAATATATTTTTTTATATTATTGACATTCCAAATTTTAATAAAATGATGTACATTTGATGCAGTAACATATAATTAGCTGCATAATAATTTTATCATTATCAATAATAAAGTAAAGACCAATAAATGTAAATATTATATTGGAATATTGAAAATAGAAATTAACTCTTGATATTTAGATATTATGTCATAAATCAATGCAATCTGTATAATAAAATTCATTGTAAACATGGCTTTTTTCATTGTAACTTTATAATTGGACTGTATCTATATTAGGGAGCCATTAACACTTATTAAAAATATTAATACATAGTGCATTTTATAGTGTGCATATTTACCTATTGATGATGATTCTGTAAAATTTAAGTCAGATTTTGTGAGTTAGTAATAATACAATGGATCAATCAATCACTGTTTGTGACCATAATTGGCTGATTTTCTTTGCTGTAGCAATTGTGCATTTTCTGGTACTTACATGCTGGTATCCAATTGGCTGTTTTAACATCCTACTGCTCATGCAATAGGAAACATGGTTGCCACCCCAACCACACCCAGTCTTGGAGTGTTAAACACGTTTCCTATCACATGTGCAGTAGGATGTGAAAACAGCCAATTGGATACCAGCGTGTAAGTACCAGAAAATGCACAATTGCTACAGCAAAGAAAATCAGTCAGTTAATGATCATAAACAGTGATCAATTTATCCATTGAATTATTACTAACTCACAAAATATGACTTAAATTTTACAGAATCATTATCAATAGGTAAATATGCATACTATAAAATGCACTATGTATTAATATTTGTAATAAGTGTTAATGGCTCCCTGATATAAATACAGTCCAATTATAAAGTTACAATGAAAAAAGCCATGTTTACAATGAATTTTATAATATAGAATGCATTGAGAATGCACATAACATGGAATTGACATGGCTGGCAATACAACCTAGTATAGTTAACATTCAATAAAACATTCACAATTCAAAAAGAGATATCAATAAAATACTAGTTTCAAATAAAAAAGTTGTATGCTGGAAAAATATAATCTACATGTTCAATTCAGAGGGCTAGTTTAATGCAATTCTGGGATTTCTTTAGTGTGTTATGCTATTTTTTGTATAATTGCAAGTTGTTTGTATTATTTGCAATAATTATCAATAAAATGTACTATTATCTATAATGTTGTGGTTATTTGTTGATGGTAGTACTATAAAAACCATTATTCAAGATGTAATTCAAACAAATTTCTAATATCTGCAACCTTATCAACAAATTAGAGTCAGTTCTTCAAAAGGTTATTGAACTTGAACAAAGTATTGGGGAAATAGTAGTGAAGCAATTGGGAAATTAAGGAAGGGTTTTGGTCCAACAAAATAAAGTTGCAAAGAATATTTTGGGGACAATCATCAAAGAGGAACATAAGGAAAAGTTTTAAATTTTACAAAGGGGAATTCTTCAACATTTAAATTTCAGCTAAGAAAGTTACAACTTGTGGGAGTTCTTGAAAAGCAACAAAAAGGAATGATCAAATGTTCTATTGATAGAAGGGAATTAAATTTCAAAGGAAATGAACATAAATGAACAGAATGAAGAGAAATCAAATCAAAATCAAGGAAAAGAAAATATGGAAATGGAAAAAAATGAATGAAAGAAATGAAGAGCACTCAAGAAGAAGCACTTCAAGAATGAATGAAAGTTTATCAAATGAAGAGAATCAAGAGAAAATCAGAAATTGCAAGAAAGATAAGGAAGATAAGACCCAGTAAAACCAATGAAGAGCACCCAACACTCATGAAATTTTCTGAAGGGGCGCCTGTGGCTGAGGGGGCTGTAGGGAAAAGAATTAGTAAGCTGTTTTATTTTTTACTTACCTTATTTTAATCACAGCAAGGAATGGGGAAGAAGTTGCCAAGGTGATGGCATACACCCCAAGGGGTGTATATGGAGGCTATCAAAAAATGATAGCCCCTGTCATTCAAAGGATCCCCACAGAAATTCAAAGAATAATTCAAATGAGCATGAATCAATTTTCAAAGAAGGAAGTAATTAATAGGGAATATTTCCCACCACAGGGTGCTTCTGCGGGCCAGGGAAGCATATGAAATAAGAGCAACTATCAATTTTTATCAAATGAATGAACTTCAATAAATCTTTCAAATGAATTTTGATGAATATATTTATGAAAGTATTGAAAGATTCCTGTTCTCAAATATGAATGCATATGAATCAAATTTGAAGAAGATTGAATTTCAAATAGGAAATGACTATTTAAAATCAGCAATGTTTAATAAATTTATCAAATAATTATCAAACAAAGTTGAGGATGCAAACCTCATGAACAAGTTAAAACCTTTATTAATTTTTTTTGCTGAAGCCTGGGGGTGGATTCAAGCAGGATACCAGAGGGGAAAGTGTTCAAATTCAGCAATAAATTGTACATCAATAGATTAAAATTAACTTATAAGAAAGTTTGCTTATTTTGGAACTATATACATTTCAAAAACTACACATCACAGTGTACCTGGGGATCCTTCTTCATTGCATCTTAAAAACAAACATGAAGAAACAGGAAGACGTCCCTCTTCAGATGAACATCTGTTGTTTAGCTTTAGAGAAGCAAAAGACTACATAGGGCTGCAAGACTGTGGAGCACATCCTTTATGATAGCTTTGTGTTAGCATCAAATTATGGCTACTACTTACCTCCTATAAAGCAACTACTAATAAATTCTCCCTCCCATTTTCCTTTCATTAGGCACTCTGCCACCACTTGGGTGATGAGTGCCACCCCGCTTGTGATTGGCTCTTGCATAATCCATCACATACAGAAGAGTATGTGGTCCCAATTAGTAGCACTTGCAGAAAATGATATTTTGGGGTATGATTCCCTGGAATAGCTCCCTTGCTTATTGCCTTTGATTAATGAAACTTCTTACATTTTAATTTATTTTTATTTCTGTATTTAAATAGTAATATAATTAGGTGGGGTATAATAAAGAGTTAGTTATAATAAGCCAAACATGTTTAATATCAAATCTAATTTATAAATTGTTTGTTTAGTTGATTGCAACTATGGGTACATATAATACATACATAAAAACATGAGCTCTATTTACCTGCCTTGAACTGTCCACCCCAATTATGTTTTAAACAACTTTATTGTTTAGAACTGGAATTACTTTTCCCTTTGAATATGATTTGATATATAAATTTGCTATGCTTAACCTGCATCATAAGTAATAATTAGTAAGAGGTGCATGAAAATTATTGGTTTTTGTGTTGTGTGGCTATAGTGGCACTAAATCAATAAGATCAGGTGATGACTTGCAAGGTCCAATTTGTGGCTTAAAAAAGCCAAAGTACTAAAAAGGGTTCACAATTATTTAAATAAAATTAATCTATTTCTATCTTTTTAAATTTAATTATTTGTTAGCTCTACATTCAATACAATATTTGATGCATTACAATAAAAATTTGTGTCTCTATATCTAGTATAATTAATTTTATTTAACTTTTGTACAAATTTTTATATGTCTATAATATATTCAAACGTCACATTATTATATATAAATAATAATTATTGAGTCCTAATAAAAACAAAATAAATAAAAATAAAACAAATAAAATCTGAAGCACCCATTTATCTGATTGGCTTGGAGGCAAGGGCATTGGGAAGGAAGGACTCAGAGTGCTTGTAAAAAGCTGCCACCGCATTGGGTGTCATCAAAAATTTACTGACCTCAAGGATATTGAAGAGATCTTTGGTGTCCTGTAGAAGCCCTGCTTTAACCTTATTCTTGATCCACCCAAAGACCTTCTCAATTGGGTTAAGGAATGGAGAATATGGTGTGAGGAAATGGATTTTCATTGGAAAACAGCAAGGTGGTGGTTGGAGGGGTGGCTGTTTTTGTCAATGGGGAAAACTTGGAAACAACCAAATCCACTATGCGGAGCCCAATATCATCAAGCACAACAATTTTGGTTGGCCTTGGTAATTAATATGAAGGTACTCCTTGACAGTTCAGAGAGAATCAAGGAATGTCCTGCTGTTATGGGAACCCTTGTTCATCTGATTCTGGTCCAATAAGCGGGGACCAAGAAGCACTACCATAAAAAAGGTCTGGGAACAGACAGCTGCACAATGTGCTACACCATGCTTGGACTCCTTCTTGACCCACCCATGCCTAGACCTGAGTGAGGAGAAAAATGGTAATTCATTCATATAGAATAACTGTATGTGCCTGTTTGCTTTAGAGCCAGGTAGGTCTCAGCATAAATGTGACAATACTTGATGGTTTTCAGCTGTTTTGGTTGTACAGAGAAATCTCCAGTACTTTCAACAAGAAGCCATGATTGACCATAGTTTTGTTTATGAAGGGTTTCAAAACAGAAAGCACAAACTTAGTGTCCAGCATTGATTGGACAGCAAGTGAGTCCAGGTGGCAATCCTTGGATATCCACTGCTTGATTGCATCAATGTGTACAGGTTGTAGTGGTTTTGGCTAACACTTGGCCTTGGTGGATTTGGCAATTTGCCTGGTGTCATCATAATTTTTGTTGATGTCACCAATATATATGGTAGTGACACCAAATTGGGACGCAATATACCAGACTGTCATTCCTCTGTCAGGAAGTTAGATAAGCTCACACTCACTATCCAATAACTGATGCCAGCCCTGGGCAGGTACTGTGGAATCTGAGCTATTGGGCTCAACATACAAGATGGGGACCTTTATGTAGAAGGTGGGATCATTCTTGCTTGCAGTGGCGCTGTTGATGATGGAATACACAACATGCATAAATGGCTCCTCAGTTGTGGCCAATGGTTCATATGGGGTGTCAAAAACGCGGGGGCATGGGGTGGCACTCTAGGATCCAAAGTGCAGGGACGTGTCACAACAGGGTAAACAGTTAAAGTGTATTTAACCTCATTGTTCCCAATAACCTTGGTATGGAAGACTTTGGTGACAGGCCTTGAGATTGGCTTATATCTAGGATTCAATCTTATATTCCTGGCTTGTGACGGGGGAGGTGGTTGGCTGGCGCTGACACCTTGGGAGGTCTGTGTGTTGACATTGCTCCCTTTGAGTTGTGTTCTAGATCTGTTCTTAGACCCTCTGGGGCACCCTTGTGGACAGGCTGCACCGCGGGCTGGTGCAGGAGCTGATTAGTAATGGGATATTCTGTCAATAAAAATAAAATATATATTAGATTAAATATGTATTTATTTAGATTTTAGGTCTAGGTTTGGATAGTTGTTTTTTATTTAGCCTTGAATAGTAACCAAATTTCTATATCTGTGATTTGAAGTGTATAATATTGTATCCTTTCCAGGTTTGGATAATTTTAGAGTTTGATCACTTTTTATGTCTAAATATAGTTATCAAGATTGAATTTTTCTTTTGGTTTTAGTAATAATGGAGCTTCTTGATTTGGGTTGGTGTTTCCTAGTGTGATTACTGTACATTAAATTTGGATTTCAGTTCCTGCAATTAATATTTTAGTTTAATAGTGACATTCATTTATGACTTTAAATTTGGTTCATAGATTTGACAATCCCGCAATTCCAAAAAATATAGTAAACTAAATGAAAATGGTTGATGTATTTGAACACTTCAAATCTGATTCCAGTTAATTCATTTTGTCCATTGAAAATATGCAGTTTGACTTGAACTTTGCAAAGTGCCTATGAGTTCCCGCAATTTTAAAAATTCAAATGAAAAACAAAGAATCCAATTTAATTAAAAAGGGAATCCCACAAAAGTGATTTAAAATTTGGACCAAGGATTTGACAATCTCACATTTTTATGTTTAGGTTCTGAATTTACAGTATTAGCATTTTATTTTCAAAATTAATTAAGCTTTAGAAAGCTAAATTATTAAAAACCAAAAAAAACAATATAAAACCCCCAGAATTCTACTAGAAAAGCCCCAAACCCCTATTGAATTTATCAAAGTATTTTACCATATACTCCTGAAATCATCAATAAAAACCATCTTCAAAAAGTAACTTTCAAAGCTAAGAAGAAACATTATTTCTTTTACTAGTAAATCTGCAACAATTGAAAAAAAACCAAATAAAACATAATAAATAAGATATAAATAATAAAAACATAACAAAAAACAATAACTAAAAACCACATTTTATTAAAAATCATTTATTTAATAGAGAGTTTTTAGGTAGGACATGCCATTTCAAAAACAGCATCTCAAAAAACGCCATCTCAAATTAAATTTGAGATGGCGTTTTTTGCGTTAGTGATTTTAAATCACAAAAAATAAAAAATAAAACAATAAAATAGTTAAAATTTACATATATCTTTATAATGCAACATCTTGAATTTACACCATCTCAATTCTGTCACTTCAAGTCAGATTAATTAAATTTTACTTGCTAACTTTTTTACATATGATATTACTTAGTGTGGGGCGTGTTTACGCCATCTTTATCTCATTTCAAATCACGCTATTTATCTTTAACTAAAATAAGCTTATACCCAAACTAAAACAAAAGCCTGCTGTATAGTGCCAGAAGATGTTCTTATAGTATTAATCCAAGACACTTATACTAAGAAAAAGCTAAATATATGTCACTATGATAGTCCTTCTAGTGATTTTCATTGCTGGGTAAAAAAACCGGTTTTGTTATATGTAATTTATAGCTTTATTATACATGGATACATTGATAAGGGTTCTCTTAATAAAACATTTTAATAGTGATTTTAATATGGAAGGGGGTTATTATGCCATTTCAATTTACGTCACTTCAAATTCCACCAAGTTTCATATCACCCAATTGATTTGATGCGCACAATGGATAGGGGAAAATAAGGGGAAAATACCTATGATGCCAGGCTATGCTATATTGATTCCCCCACCACAATTTTTGCTTTCCACTTTTCAAAAGTATCATTTCACGTAAAAAAACCATATTAATAAAGAATGTAAGAAATTAACTAAAACTTTGCATATATATATTTTGATATCCTCTAAACAACTGGATACTTTTTAACCCCAGTTGTATAAGCTAGTTTTTGAGAAATTCAAGTTTTACTCTTTGGCCTGGTTGAGGTAGCTCCACTGTAGATTTGTTAATTTAATATAAAAAATGGTCAAAAACACTATGTTTTTGAGCTACAGCACCTTGATTACATCACTTCCTAAACGCCATTTCAAAAGCAAGTTTTCAGTCAAAACTCAAAGTTTTGCCTACTTGCATTACTAATAAAAAATTTATATTTAAAAAACAAAAAACATTGAATTTTTGATATTATATTTTTTCATTTTTCTCTACAATTCTGTGTAAAAAATTTACTACTTTTTATATTGAAAACATTCTTATTTTAATCTTTAAAAAAACACCAAATTTCTCATATTTTTAAACTAATTCACTTTTTAGATGCCTCCCAAGTCAATTACCAAAGCTGCGCCCAAGGCCTCCAAGGCCTTAAAGTCCAAGATCACTCATCCAAAGGCCAAAAAGGCCAAGACTACCCCAAAGAAGTAGCCCTCTAAGGCCAAGGCTCCCCCAAGACCCCAACTCCATCACCTGAGCCAGAGGGAAACAGTCCTACCCCTCCCCATTCTCCATTTGTGTACTCCCCCTCAGACCCCCAAGAGAAGTTATTCAACTTCAATTGCCACTCTGATCCCACATCAGAGCCTGAGCCTGGTGCTCCTGCAGATGACCAAATTGAGCTCTTGGATCTTAATACCATCCATAATATATGCAATAAAAATAGTATCTTTGCTGTGCCTGCCACTTATCCAGCCAGCTACCCCATCATGACAAAGAAAGGGGGTGCCAGCTTTGTCTACAAGGGCTACAGCTTCAGCTGTAATGACAAGAAAAAAGCCATTTGTCAACATCACTATAAATGTGATAACGTTGGGTGCCCTGCTAGACTCACCACTTCTGGGTTCACTAGGTTCAAGGCTATGACTACTGGGAATGACTGCACCTAGCCTTTTGACCCCCTTTATCAACTGATCCGCTGGTTTCTTTGCCAGGTGATTCCAACCACCAAGGATCAAACTGCAACTGAGGTCTTCAATGATGCCCTCCTTAATTTAAATGATAACCAACTTGCAACTGTTGGTAGAGCCTCAAAACTACAGAGATATCTACTGACCAGAGATATGCTCTGAGCACTGAAGGCGTCAGTGCTATGTCCATTGACCAATTGACCCTTATGGGGAACAAAAATTATCCCGCTGTTGCAACATCTTCAATTACTCCATCTTGGGGAATTAACACCCCAAGTAGATCACCAAGCGTCTCACCAAGTAGTTCACTGCCAAGTCAATAAACTTGTGGCACCATTATCAGTTAACCATCTATGACAGGGATCACTCAATCCAGGTCCTAAATGGAACACAACTTGATTAAGCCTCATGACTCAAGAGGAACATTACTCAGATAAGCCCCATAACCTCCATGACGTACATGGACAACATGTGGATTATCATGATACTATATATTAACCTATATTCATATTCAATAAAGTATCATTCTCTTCTTAATCTTGCCATTTATTTTGTTTATTATACTTCTCAGAAGTATAAACTCAACACCGCCATGAGGAGAGATTCCTTCTTCACAATGATGGTCAACACTCCCCAGAGCGTATTATCTGCTTTGCCACAAGCCAGGATCTACACAACCTGCTGAAATGCAAGGCCTGGCTCACATATGGCACTTTCTCAACCTGCCCAAAGCTCTTCAGCCAGCTTTGGAATATCCATGGACAGGTTGGAAATTGGTTACTTCCCCTGGTATTCCTTTTCCTTCCCAAAAAGAAGCAGGAAAAATATGTCTGTGCACTCATAATCCTAAAGACCAAGCTTTATAAAATCCTCCCAACTATTGAAGAGAAGCCTAAGGAGACCAGAGGGCGCAAGAAGAAGACCCTATCCCAAGCAGAAGATGTCCCCACCCCCAAAAAGCAGCCGGAAAGCCTTCCCTACTATAAATATCTGATAGTGGATTTCAAACAGGCTCAGGCAAATGCCTTTATTTGTGTCTTTAAGAGATCCCCTCAGGAATGCTACTTCCACTTCCAGCAGGCACTCTGCCACCACCTCCAAAAGTGCTCTGACCTCTATAAGCTGGTCAACTCTGAAGGCACCAAAGAAGCCAAGGACATCTTCAATTGCTTTGCTGCCCTTGCTCTGGTTAGAAAGGAGGAGACAAATGCCTTCTACGACGCCCTCCTCTGTCACCCATATATTATAGCCAACCAGGCAGCCTTTGCACCCTTTATTGAGTATTTTGAAACTCAATGGGTTGGTATCTTTATTGAGCATGCCACATCAGAAAGGGCAGTGACTCAATCACCTGGAACTGCTTCAAGCAGGTCAAAGACAGCCTCATCAAGACCATCTCTTCCCTTGAAGGGTGGTATAGCCAGTTTGTTAAAGGGTCAGGGTTCATAAGCCCAAATTCAACAAGATTATGGTCCATTTAAAAACCCAGAAGGCCATCTCTGCCCGCCTCTTTAAGACTGGTATGAAGACCAAGGGTAATCCCCCTAAGCAGAATAAGGCTGTAAAGAACTATACAGAAATCAGCAAGGTGGCTCTTGCATACTATCCTAAGGATAGAAAGCTTGAGCATCTCCAAGCTATATCAGTTGCTCTTTCTACCAATGTTTGAGCCCTTTTCCAATATACACATCCCAATTTCCCCTCTTATTTCCTTTGATTTTACCATTCTTTGACTTTTTCTGGTATTTAGTACAATTCTATGCTTATTTTAAAGTATGGATCAAAGTTATAATAGATGAAAATAGTTGTGTTTGGGTATATTTTAACTTTTGGGATTTATGAAATTATGTTGCTACTAATCAACCCCATTTTTTTATTGCAGATTTGGAATTCTGAGGCTTTTTTTGAGCCTAGAAATGTTTTTTGAATTTTATTTTTTGGGATTTTTTTTTGGGTAATTTTTGGAGTTCAAAAATCTAAAAATTTAAAACCATTTTTTCTTAGTCAAAATGTCGTAAATCAAAATGGCGTTTTTACTATAAAATTGAGATAGCTAAAAATTGGGATGGCATATTTTGAGATAATATTTTTTGAAATGCCGTTTTTGAAATGGTGTGTCCTACCAGTTTTTATTCAATAGGCCTCACTGAAAACAATTCAAAGCCAACAAGTCCAAGGAAGCTAGTGACCAAAAGAAAAAAGCCACTCAATCTTATGAAGGAGGACAATCAGATACTGTAAATTCAGAACCTGAACATAAAAAAATGTGGGATTGTCAAATCCTTGGTCCAAATTTCAAATCACTTTTGTGAGATGGCCTTTTTTAAATCAAATTGATTTTTTTATATTTTTATTTGAATTTTTAAAAATGCGGGAACTCATAGACACTTTGCAAAGTTCAAGTTGGACTGCATGTTTCCTATGGACAAAATGAATTAACTGGAATCAGATTTGAAGCGTTCAAATCCATTAACCATTTTCATTAAGTTTACTATGTTTTTTGAAATTGCGGGATTGTCAAATCCAAGAACCAAATTTCAAATCACTTTTGAATGCCACTAGTAAACTCAGATATTGATTGCAGGAACTGAAATACAAATTTAATGTACAGTAAACACACTAGGAAACACCAACCCAAATCAAGAAGCTCCATTATGACTAAAACCAAAAGAAAAATTCAATCTTGATAACTATATTTAGACATAAAAAGTGATTAATCTTTAAAATGATCCAAACCAGGAAAGTATACAATATTATACACTTCAAATCACAGATATAGAGATTCTTTTACTATTCAAGGCTAAATAAAAAACAACTATCCAAACCTAGACCTAAAATCTAAAAAATACATATTTAATCTAATATGTATATTTTTTTTATTGACAGAATATCCTATTACCAACCAGTTCCTGCACCAGCCTGCGGGCAGCCTGTCCACAAGGGCGCCCCAGAGGGTCTAAGAATAGACCTAGAACCTAACTTGAGGGGAGTCATGCCAACACACAGGCCTCCCAAGGTGTCAGCGCCAGCCAACCACCTCCTGCATCCCAAGCCCAATCAACCAGCCTGAATCCAATACAGAAGCCGCTCTCAAGGCCTGCCACAAAAGTTTCCTACACCAGGGTCACCAGGAACACTGAGGTTACTTACACCTCCACGGTGTACCCAGTTGTCACCTGGCCCGCACTCTTGATCCAAGAGTTGCTACTTCCTTCCCCTGCGTTTTATGACACCTCATATGAACCATTGGCCACAACTCAGGAGTCATCTGTGCATGTTGTATATTCCACCATTGACAGCGCCAGTGCAACCAAGTGTGATCCCACCTTCTACATGAAGGTTCCCATCCCCTGTGTTGAACCTGCCAGCCAGGATGCCGCGGTACCTGTTAAGAGCCGGCGTCAGTTGACAGATAGTGAGTGTAAAGCTCTCCTCAACTGCTTGAAAGGGGGAATGTCAGTTTGGGATATTGTGTCCCAATTTGGTGTCACAGCCAGATATATTGGCAACATCAAAAAAATATGGTGACACCAGGTTAATTGGCAAACCCACCAAGGCTAAGCGGCAGCCCAAACTCCTTCAGTCCATTCATTTTGAGGCAATAAAACAGTGGGTGATCAAGGATTGCCACTTGGACTCACTTGCTGTCTAATCAATTCTTGCCGCAGAGTTTGGGCTTTCTGTCTCCAAAACCCTTGTATATGAAGCAATGGTCAAATTGGGATTCTATTGGAAGGTCCTTGGAGTTTCTCCGTACAATAGGAACAGCAAGAAAAAAATCAAAGAGCAACACATTTATGCTAAGATTTATCTGGCCCTTAAGGAGACTAGCAACATACAGTTCTTCTACATCAACAAATTGTTGTTTTCCTCCCCACTCAGAGCTAGAAATGAGTGGGTCAAGAAGGGGTCCAAGGACAGTGTAGCCCATTGTGCAGCTGTCTGTTCCCAGACCTATTCAATGGTAGCGCTTCTTAGTCCTTGCGGGTTAGACCAATACCAAGTAATAAGGGTTCCCATAATAGTGGGACTTTCTTGATTTTCTCTGAGCTGTCAAGGAGTACCTTTGGATTAATTACTGAGGCACAACCAACATTGTTGTGTTGGATAATGTCAGGCTCCACAAAGTGGATCTGGTTGTGTCCAAGTTCCCACCCATTGATAAAAATAGCCATTTTTTCAGCCACCTGCCTGGCTGACTGTCCAATGAGACTCCTCTTCCTCCCCCCAAATTCTCCATTCCTTAACCCAATTGAGGAGGTCTTTGGGTGGATCAAAAATAAGGTGAAGAAAGGCTTCCCCCAGGACACTGAGGATCTCTTCAATATTCTTGAGATCAGCTAATTTGCAATGCCACCTGATGAGGTGGCAGCTTTTTACAAGCACTCAGAATCCTTCCTCCCCAAAGCCCTTGACTCCAAGCCAATCAGATAAATGGGCGCTCTATATATCAATTATTTCTAGTTTTATTTATTTTGCTTTTATTAGAACTCAATAATTATTATTTATATATAATAATGTGACGTTTGAATATATTATAGACATATAAAAATTTATACAAAAGTTAAATAAGATTGATTATTCTAGACATGGAGATATGTATTTTTATTATAATCCACTAAATAGTGTATTGACTGTAGATTAACAAATAAAAAATTGAAAAAAGATAGAAATAGATTAATTTTATTTAAACAATTGTGAATCCTTGCTGGTACTTTGGCTTTTTTAAGCCACAAATTGGACCTCACAAGTCATCATCTGATCCTTAATATATCAGTGCCACTATAGCTGCACACACAAAAACCAATGATTTTCATGCACCTCTTACTAATTATTACTTATGACGCAGGTCAAGCATATCAAATATATTTATCAAATTGTATTACAAGGGAAAGGTAATTCAAGTTCTAAACAATCACTTGTTTAGAACAATAGTGGAGCAGGCCGCATGATGTGGATAAAATCTGTTCCTGATGTTTAACTCTGTAATAAAAAAACTGTACTTGACAAGCCAGCAAAAAAATTATTTTTAATTATTTTTTATTATTTGGCATGTTTGGGACTATAACAAAGTCTTATAATATATTTAGATATTACTATTATAATTGAACTATTAAATTTTAAATATTAAAAATCATTATTAAAATTTAAATATTAAAATATCATATTTAATATTAAAATTTAAATATTTAATTTTAAATATTGAAGAATTAATATTCAAATTAAATATTTAAATTTTAATATTAATTCTTTAATATTTAAAATTAAAAATTTAATTTTAGATATTAAAGAATTAATATTAAAATTTAATTTTAGATATCAAAGAATTAATATTAAAATTTAAATATTTAATTTTAAATATTTGTCAGGAAATCCTGATCTATTAGGATTGACTGATCCATATCCCTATCACTGAAGCTGTGGGTTGACATTAGACAGGACAGCCAAAGTGACACAGCTATTCCGGAATACGGAGAAACTATAATAAGATTGATATAGTTTCCAAGTCAGAAGACACCTGAGACATTACGGGTCTCAGGTCGCAGGCCAATCCAGAAGCTTCTATAATTAGATGCTAAGGATTATGGATTCCAAATAGGGATGCAGACCCAACCCAGAGATTGATTGGGGAATTACAACATACTGTTTCACCGAGAAGTGAGACAGAAGACCACCTGTGCAAATATTGCACATTATACCAAGCGCAAGGGCAGGTCGGCCAAATTGGGTGTCAACTTAGTTTGCCGTAACTAAGTCAAGGTATATCTAGGCTGAAGAGGAGTAATCAGCAGCCTAGAATATTACCTCATCTCAAACCTTATTTGGGTTTTGGGATCCAACTCTAGGGGGTGAAACTAGTAGCTTGGGGATGATAGGCTAGCTAGTAAGAGTTGTCCGCAGCTAGACACCAGTTTGGCTGCTAGCTGTCAACTATAAAGGGTCCTTCCAAGATCACTTGGAAGACAGACAATTCAATACCCTTCAACATCACTACTAGTCCAAATAGTAGCGGTGTCAAAGTACAATAAGAGCAACTTATTGATACTTGCAAATTCCTGCCAGACCACCACTGACAATGTTGTATCTTCAAAGGACCACTGGACTTCTACCTCAATTGGATCAACCAACAATGGAACACAGCCCGTTGTCACACCTATCTACACCAATAGAAGAACATCTGTCTTCATACAGATATTCCATCCCAACATGATTAACTCTCCTAATAAAAACAATCTCTCTTCTTCTTCAAGATCCAGAAATCTTGACAGTGGTGCTCACTACAAAAACGAGCTTCCATTGGTGTCAAGTCAAGGCGCTGCCTTGCCACTGCTGACCCCCAGCTTTGTTGTAAGTACGGGGGAATACATAGAGACCAGCAATACTGAGCAAGACCAATTGTTCTGCTTAGAGCTGACTCCATATGAAGCACCCACACTTTGGATTGAATTGATCCAGCTCAACATTACAGGGACTGTTGTTGCCATGGGCCAACAACAATACAACATACAGGAGGTACACGCTGTCTTGCAAGCATTACAACATGGTAGACGTAACCTCAATGATCCCCAGGGCAACACCAAGTTTAATTTGTTCCAGATTGATGGTACTACCAGCAACCTGAGTAAAAATTTCCACAGATACCAGGATGTCACTTGCACCCAGCTTGGTCAGCTTCTCCAACTGAATCAAAGCAGGGTCCAGGAAGTGCTTTTTTTGTGCACCCAGCAGTCAAACATCTCAACAACTGGTTTCCAGGCAGGAGCTGGAGTTGAACAAGCTCAACCGCTTTCTCTCCAAGCTACAGTCAGCCAACCTTAATTTGGTCAGTCAACTGAACGTCAGCTTCACAACTGTTAGACCGTCATGGCAGACTTATGTGACTCCACCGCCTTTGCCCATGATAGGGTAGACAAGATAGTCAACCAATTCAATAACCAGGTTGATCAGCTTGTAGGCGGTGTCCTGGATAATTGAGGCCTAAGCGCACAATGGGTTGCAGATGTAACAAACCATTGTGTAACACTAAGCCGCCATGTACAGAAATTGCCCAGCAACCAAGGACCAGAAAAAGCTATGGGACGCAGTAAAAGATGCACAGAGTTTAGCGTCTAGCTGTATGAAGACATAGCAGGGCTTTGCTGTGATCTTGCCACTGCTGAGTTCCAGACCAAGGAGCTGTTAAGCCGCCAGTATCTTTTAGCCAGTATGGTCTTGACAGCAGAGAACAACTACAGCTCTCTACTAGAGCGGGTACATAGAAACAAGACCTCACATAAGGAATTTGAAGCTAACCTGCTAGCCAGACTGGCTAGATTGTAAAGTTTAGCTTCCTTAGAAAGTATTACGTCTTCAGGCAGAAGAGTGTTGCCCGTACCAGCATCAAGCCCAGAACAGCGGAAAAACTCTTCTTCTCCTGACTTCTTCAACCTCTCTCCTGACAACGTGAGCAATGAATCAGGTGACATCCACAGAGTTCCTAGAGGAGTAGCAGCCTTGCCACCCCTCACTCCCTTGTCAGTGCCACGTGCCAATAACACTCACACCACTAGAAAGGAAGATACAGAATTGACTGTCCCTGATCATAAGTTTAAACCGCTCAACCTTCCAAAGTTCAATAAAAATGGTAACATTCAAATTTTCATCCGCCTCTTTGAAATGTCCATGAGAGGTGCAAGTGATCACATGAAGGCAATCACCCTCATAAACACTCTGGATCCCACCTGCGTAGACATCATCATGCCCTGCCTGCCACTAGACAGTTGGACTTGTGAAGATGCACACCAGATTTTTATTGAGGAATTTGGTAGTGAGACCAGATTGCAAGCTCAAAAGGCGGAGTTCAGTAACATCTTGTTCAAAAAGTACGAGTCTGTGCAAGACTTTGCCAACCGCTTCTATCATGAAGAAAAGGTTCTTTTAGGCGCCGGGGTCCTTTCTGAGTTGGACTGCAGAATCACCATGGGACATGCACTGCAACCATACCAGGAATTATCCAATGTCATGTTCCCTGTTTTGGATCAATCCAGCTCAACCAAACAGATCACCAGTTATTTGAGCCGCCTTGGGACTCAGTTTGGAGCTCCAAATAAAGGACATAATAATTACTTGTCTACCCCCACCAAGGACAAACCTTGCAAACCCAAGCCTGACAATGCCACTTCTGACTCAAATGGTAAATCAGGAAGTGACTTGAAGACCAAGGATCCACCAGGACCTTGCCACAAGTGTGGTAAGAAAGGACACTGGGCCAGCGTCTGTAAGGGGAAAGGGCATGAGTCCTCAGTAAATGTGGTGGTTAGCCAAAAACAGGATGACCAGGGAAAAGTCAAGGCAGGCCAGTAGAGAAATATACTGAGTCTGCCACTTCCCCAATTCCAAAAGAATCAGACTGCCAATCTCCAGAGGTAGCTGAGTTCAATACTGCCCCTCCTGAGACAACAGCCCAAGAGGCATCAATAATTGATCCGCCTTTGGCCATTCAGCTGTCCCACTTTGCCCCTAAAAAGGAGTTCAAAGAGGATCCTCTACACATGCTTGTGTCAGACAGCCTATACGCTATTCCTGCTAGAGGTAGGGGACACCCAAGAAAGGTTGCACTAAACGCTGTAGAGACAGTTTCCAAACCGTACACGGCTCAAGTACAAGAAAATTGCCTTGCTTCTGAACCCAGCGTAGCCAGTGACCTACCTTCCTTGAAGGGATTCCAATTCTCCCTTTCCATTGAGACCATTGAGGCCAACTTCCCTGAGATTGGTCAGAGTCTCAAACAGTACTTTGATACTCCAGCACCCTTGGGTGTACACATATTAAACTTACACTCTGAACTCTACTCTGAATGTACATACACAGATATCTCTGTTAATAAAGTCAAGGTGTACGCCATAATAGATAGTGGTGCCCCTATTAATATTGTGTCCACCCGCCTTGTCAGGAAGCTAGGTATTGCTTCTGACATTGCGCACACCAGAGTATACGGTACTGCTAGTAAATACATCACCACATCAGAAGGAGCTTACAGCGCTCTGCCAATGTGCTTTGGTTCCATTGCTGTGTCCTCTCCTGCTGTGGTCCTGCCCAGTGAAAATTACAACATGCTCATTGGTACTGCATTTCTACGTAAATACAGGGTCAGATTGAACATGAATGACAACACTCTGACAATCCTTTGCCAAACCATCCCGCTGTACTACACCCAGGACACAAAACCACCAGCTAAGGTAAAACCTAGCATTAATCTGCAGTATAAGGATGGCTAGTGGCAGTTCCTTACACCTGTACAGGGAAAAAGAAAAACGGTTGTCCACCCAAATTAAGGAGCACAAAGGGATTCCACTCTGTTCTTGATCAACTCTCACACTTAAATCTGGCCAACAGCAGGTTTTGAATACAGGACTGACTTTAGGCATCCCTGCAGGACTATATGGTTAAGTTCATCAGCCATGGAGACGCTTGAGATTTGAACTGTACATTGCCCCCAGGATAATCATTCCTGGCCATGGCAAAATTCACGTCCTACTGGCCAATCTCCAAGGACACAATATCCACATCAAGAAAAACCATATTGTAGGGTTTGCTCATCTTCTGCCAGTTGAAAAACTGGACAGCTTTGAGAGTATTGGAGATTTTTCAGAAATGGGTTTACCTGATCAAGTTGAAGTTGCCACATATGTGATCACTCCACTGGCTGACCTCTCTTCCCTCAATGACACTGAAAAGGAACAAGCCAGCACACTTTTTGAAAAATATTGTTGCATATTTGCGGAAGACAACTTTGATCTTGGGTGCGCCAATGAGGTCACTCATCACATCAACACAGGGGATAACAAGCCTGTCTGCCTCCAATCAATTTGACGCTCAAAGGCCAGTGAAGAGACTGTGAGCAATGAAATCCAGCAACTTCTAGACAGAGGCATGATGATCCCATCCAAGAGTCCCTGGGCGTCACCCATCCTGATAGTAAAAAGAAGGATGGGAGTAATTGATTAGTGATAGACTACAGACGCCTGAACTTGATAACCAAGAAGGACTCATACCCGCTGCCCAGGATTGACAACACACTGGATTGACTTGGAGGGACCAAGTAATTCTCAGCCATGGACCTCATATTGGGGTACTGGCAAATCAAGCTTCCACCCAAGGAACAGGAGAAGTGCGCCATAATTACCTCCCAGGGCCTTTTCCAGCCAACCAAAATGCCATAAGGGTTGTGCAATGCGCCTGCAACCTTCCAGCGGGCCGTGGACACCATACTGGGTGATCTCAAGCTCTCCTGCGTCCTAGTCTACCTGGACAATATCAATGTATTCTCAAAAACCTTCACTGAACACCTTGAGCATTTGGAAGCTGTATTCAAAAGATTGGCAGATGCCAATTTGAAGATCAAACCCCAAAAATGTCAATTCTTCAAGGATCAGTTAGAATACCTTGGATTTGTGATGGATACTGCAGGACTCTGCCCTCAGCCAGCTAAAGTGGAGGCAATCACCAGGATGAAGCGGCTAGAAAGCAAACACAATATCCAGGTCTTCTTGGGGATGGTAGGCTACTACCATTGCTTTATCCCCAACTTTGCCCATACTGGCAAACCTCTGTTTCATCTACTGAAGAACAGGGTCCCCTTCCTATGAACAACAGCCTGCCAAGACGCTTTTTGCGCACTCTGCACTAGCCTGTCCTCCAGTCCAGTATTGATGTATCTGGACTTCAGCAAACCTTTTGTTGTACATACAGATGCCTCCTTATCCGCCTTAGGAGCCGTCCTTTCACAGTTGGACAACACAGAGACAGAGCACCCAGTGGCCTATTCTAGCTGCTCCCTGAATGTATATGAGCAAAACTACATAGTCACAGAAAGGGAATGCCTCACCGTGTTATATGCCTATAAGCAATTTTGAGTATACTTGCACAGGGTACATTTCACTGTGGTCACTGATCACACCAGCCTCAGTTGGCTGCAAAATCTTTGGGAGCCAGAAGAACGCCCTGCCCAATGGGCTTAAAACTCCAGGCTTTTGATTACACTATAGTCCACTGTCCTGGCACCAACTACCAGAACACAGACTGTTTGTCAAGTTTTCCCACAGTTGCTATAGTAGCAACTCAGGCCAACATGTTATACAAAAAGATGCTCACCAACAAGTTCAAGCACAAATCAGAAGAAGTACAGGCCATCCTCTGTGAGCTCTGCAAAGACTGTAAGGTGGAGAACCAAACACTGTATAAGTACCATGATGGTACCAAATACATCTGTCCCAGACCTTCAGAGCGCCCAGATCTGATAATGGCCGCTCACAAGGAAGTGGGTCATGGTGGCTTAAGAAAGACAGTCCACCAGCTTCAACAACATTACTAATGGGAGTCACTCCACTTTGACGTGAAGGAAACCCTGATCTACTGTACAGAATATCAGCACAAGAAACCCTTCACCAGTAATCATCAATACAAAGCAATAGAGTCCAAGTTTGCTTGACATACTGATAGCATAGACGTGATTGGGTCTCTGCCAATGTGTGTTATTGTTTGCACTACATTATTGTGGCAATTGACCACCTCACAAATTGGGTGGAAGCCAGAGCGCTGCAGCACGTCAGCGCCAAATCAACAGCCAGGTTTGTATTGGAGCAGATTATCCATTGACATGGCTGCTCCCATTTTGTTCTTACCAACAACAGAACAAACTTCACTGCTCACGTAATTCCAAAAGTAAATAAGCTCATGGGTGTGAGGGGAGTGCTCTCTACACTGTACAATCCAGAATCAAATGGGATGGTTGAGAGAGCTAATGGCACTTTAGTCAACATTCTGAGAAAGCTGGCAGACTCCCAAACTTTGGAGTGGTATCTCTTCCTGCCTGCCGTTGTGTTTGCATACAACATCTTGATCCACAGTACAACTGACTTCTCCCTGTTTCAATTGACATATGATTGTCATCCAGCAATCCTGCCAATTCTGTTTTCAGCAATGGGGGACCTGGATAACATAACCTATCAACAATATATGTCTAGGTTAGCCAATACACTCATCAAGCTTCAAGCTGAAGCTTTCACTGAAACCTCACTCACCAGGAAAAAAGGATGTGAGACTGACAACAAGGATTGACACACCTTAGACAAATTTAAAATCAGCACTCAGGTTTCATACCACAACAGAGTTGAGGGACGGGCTCATAAGCTTGACAGCATCTAGAAAGGGCCTTTCAAAAAATTGAGAAAACCTCTTCAGATGCTTATATAATCAAGGATTTGGCCAATGGAAGACTTATCAACAGAGTCCACACCAGGTTCCTAAAGCCATATTTTTCCATTAAAAATATTGGCTCACAATAAAGTTTACTAAATAAAGTCTAAAAGAAAAATCATAATAGGAAAAAAGAAGCTTTATTACAAACAACTAGGGGTTGCCTTCAAGAAATTCAGGATCTTCTTCATCCCCTTTGGAATCAGCTACTTGGGTGCTTCCTCTTCCAGACCTTTGCAACACCTGCCTCAGGCTCCAGATGCTCACAAAAGGGAACTTCCTCCCCTCAGTAAACCAATAAGTGGCAGCCTGAAGCCAGAGTCTACACTTACTTGGGATTATCTGCAAAAAAAACAAAAGGAATTGGAATCTCCCCAGAGACGGCATCAACCCGCCAGAGCCTAGCATCCATAGAGAAAGTGCATGACAAGACCACACAGTCTAACATGAAGTTGGATATATACCAATAGCAGCAAGGCAACAGCGGCTTGAGACTGCCCAGATTGTTGCAGACTTTCTCCCACTGTGCTGCCATATTGTCTGCATTAGCCATTGACAGGCTAAGATTGGGGGTAAGCATTATGTCCCCACATAACATCATCTTGCAAACTTCCTGTTGCTTGGCCCCACTATTGATGGCGGCTTAGACGCTGCAGACCACACAACAGATTTGACTGTCTTGCGCATCTGAGTTGTCCATACCCAGAGACAAATACAGTTGTGGAAATCCCTCTAGAACACCAAACCAAGAAGAGAACACCCGCAAGCTAAAGTCTAGGATATAGCTTTGATAAGCCTCACCTACTCCACCAGCATCTCCAGTACTCACCAGAAGCTCTGCCAACTGCTCGCCCAACCGCCCCACCAGGTCTTTGTCCTCCACACTATGGAAACCCTTGCTTGAATGGTTTATGCGCCGCTTAAGATCATGGCGCGGGCGTTGAGCCATTATCACAAAAAGAAATTGGGGAATTACATCCATCCCCAAGTAAAGTTGTGAGATGTTAAAACCCTCTTCACCCAAACTAAGTAAGGGCACAGAATCAAGATCTGGAAGATTGGCATCCACCAGGCAATAGGTGAAGGTGCCAGAGTTAGGGTCATCAACAAAAGGAACACCTTCCAGATTCTGAGGGCGGGTACATGCTGAACCAGACTGAGCTTCAGCTAGGCGTTTTTTGCCACCAATGGAAGACTGCCCTGCGGCCTCACCCTCCACTGGTATTTTGTCATTATTCTCCCCTGGTACCAAACTCTCTAACCCAGACCAGAGTGAACCAGTGTCTGCTTGCCGGAGCCCATAAAGCAACACCACCTTGGCATCCTTAGAAAGCCCATAAAAATGCCAACAGTACTCCTCTGACATCTGCGCCACCATTTGGCAGGCATCAGACTTGTTGCTAATTCCAGATTAGTTGCTACTCATATTCCTGTGTTGAAAAAGTTCCCCAGAAAATATATAGCTCAGTCAAGTGGGGGGAAATTTCAGGAAATCCTGATTTATTAGGATTGACTGATCCATATCTCCATCACTGAAGCTGTGGGTTGACATTAGACAGTACAGCCAAAGTGACACAGCTATTCCGGAATACAGAGAAACTATCATAAGATTGATATAGTTTCCAAGTAAGAAGACACCTGAGACATTCCGGGTCTCAGGTCACGGGCCAATCCAGAAGCTTCTATAATTAGATGCTAAGGATTATGGATTCCAAATAGGGATGCAGACCCAACCCAGAGATTGATTGGGGAATTACAACATACTGTTTCACCGAGAAGTGAGACAGAAGACCACCTGTGCAAATATTGCACATTATACCAAGCGCAAGGGCAGGTTGGCCAAATTGGGTGTCAACTTAGTTTGCCGTAACTAAGTCAAGGTATATCTAGGCTGAAGAGGAGAAATCAGCAGCCTAGAATGTTACCTCATCTCAAACCTTATTTGGGTTTTGGGATCCAACTCTAGGGGGTGAAACTAGTAGCTTGGGGATAATAGGCTAGCTAGTAAGAGTTGTCCGCAGCTAGACGCCAGTTTGGCCGCTAGCTGTCAACTATAAAGGGTCCTTCCAAGATCACTTGGAAGACAGACAATTCAATACCCTTCAACATCACTACTAGTCCAAATAGTAGCGGTGTTGAAGTACAATAAGAGCAACTTATTGATACTTGCAAATTCCTGCCAAATCACCACTGACAATGTTGCATCTTCAAAGGACCACAGGACTTCCACCTCAATTGGATCAACCAACAATGGAACACACCCCGTTGTCACACCTATCTACACCAATAGAAGAACATCTGTCTTCATACAGATATCCCATCCCAACATGATTAACTCACCTAATAAAAACAATATCTCTTCTTCTTCAAGATCCAGAAATCTTGACAATATTAAAGAATTAATATTAAAATTTAAATATTTAATTTTAAATATATAATAATTAATATTACAATTTAAATATTTAATTTTAATTTTTAAAGAATTAATATTACAATTTAAATATTTAATTTTAAATATTAAAGAATTAATATTACAATTTAATTATTAAATATTATAATGATATTTTAATATTAAAATATCTTTATTAATATTTAAATTTTAATATTTAAAATAAAAAAATAAAAAATAAAAAAGTTAAATTGCAAGGGAATAAAATTTATTAGGGATATGCAACTTGCAAATGGAATGTGATTATTCCAGGGAATTATACCCCAAAATCAAATTTTTGGTCAAAGTGTCTAACTGGATCCACATACTCTTCTGTACGTGGTGGACAACCCTGGATGCAATTGCTAGAGGGGTGGCGCCCTGCACCATGGTGGTTGCCAAACACTTGATAAAAGGGAGGCAGGTGAGAAAATCAATTAATAGATTATTTTCAGGAGGCACGTAGTACCCATACAACAATGTCATTGCAAAGGAGTCATACAGAACATGCTCTACTGTCCTATACCACTGTGGTGTCTTCTGGCATTCTAGTGATAATTGGCATATATCAATTTGTATAGGTACATCTTACAACTTTTTGACGTTTGTTTTTAATATGCAGTGCAACAGTATTCCTAGGTATATAGCAACATGAATTCTTTGCAAGGTATATTTTTTGGAGAACATGCATAATTTTTTATATATAGCTAATCTGTTTATATAGGATGTATTGCTGAATTTGAAGATGGTTCCAGAGGGTGCATGACTTGTATCTGCCCCCATGCCTTGGCAAACAAAATAAATAAAGGCTTAAAATTATTCACAAGGACTGCGTCCCCAACTTTATTTGATAATGCTTTGAATAATTCATTAAAAATTTCAGTTTTTAGATATTCATTTCCTATTTGAAAGTTGGTTTTTATTAAGTTTTTCTTTCATATTCATTGATGTTTACAAATGGGAATCATTGAATGCTTTCATAGATATATTCATCAAAGTTTAATTTGATATCCTCGCAAATTTCATCCATCTCTTTGAAGTTGATATTTGCTTCTATTTTGTATGCTTCCCTAATCCACGGCAAGCACCCCGCGTGTGGTAAATATTCCTTAGCTTTAGCTTCAATATTTGAAAAATTATTCATATTCATTTGATTTATTTTATTTATTTGATTTTTATTTATTTGTTTTACAGGGGCTACCAGTGACTGAGAACCCCCATAGAACCAGCTTGGCGTAAAAGCCATCACTTCCGCAACCTTGTTCCCATCCCTAATTATAACTAAAGTAAATATAAGTAAAGCATAAAAAAGACTTACTAATTGTTTCCCCTGTGGCCCCTTCAGCCACAGGCGCTCCTTCACCAGACTTCATGAGTGTTGGCTGCTCTTCCTTTGATTTCCTGGGTCTTAACTTCTTTATCTTTCTTGCAACTTGTGCTTCCTCTTGATTTTCATTTGATAAATTTTCAGTGTTTCTTGAAGCGCTCCTGCTTCTTGCTTGTTTTTTGTTTTCTTCTGTTTTCATTTGGTTGGTTTCCTCTTCATTTGTGTTGATTTTCTTTGAAATTTCATTTCCTCCAATTATTTTGATTGTTTGAGTATTCTTTCTATTAGTTTTTGAAAATTCCCACAAGTTGTAACTTTTGCTTTTGAAATCTAACCGCTTGAGTATTTCTGTTTGAAGATTTAAAATTATTTCCTTGTGTTCTTTGTTGACCATTGTTCCCTGGCTATTTTTTGAGGTTTTTTTTGCTGGATCAAGGCCCTTCCCTCATTTCCCAGTTGATTTACCACAATTTCCTTTTTGTTATGTTCAAGATCAACCACCTTTTGGAGAGATGACTCTAATTTGTTGATTAGGCTGTAGATATTTGACATTTTGTTTGAATTACATCAAAAAACTGGTTTTATAGTACTATCCTCAACGCATGGATATTTTCATCATTATTAATAAATTAAAGACCATAAATGTAAAGTTATATTAGTATATTGCAATTATATGTCAACTCTTGATATTTAGATATTTTGTGTATAACTCAATGTAATTTGTTTAATAAAATTCATTGTAAACTTGGCCTTTTTCATTGTAATTTATTTAAATTGACTGTTTTTATATTAGAGAGCCATTAACACTTAGTACAAATATTGATACATAGTGCATTTTACAACCTGTATATTTACCTATTGGTAATAATTCTGTAAACTTTTCAGTCAAATTTTGCAAGGTAATAATGTAATGGATTATAAATTACTGCTTATTGTCATTAATTGGCTGGTTTTCTTTGCTGTGGCAATTGTGCATTTTCTGATATTTACACACTAGTATCCAATTGGTTGGTTTCACATTCAATCACACAGGCAATAGGAAATCAAGTTGCCACCCCAACCACATCCAATCTTGGGGTGGCAACTTGATTTCCTATCACCTGTGCAATTGGGTGTGAAACCAACCAATTGGATACTAGTGCGTAAATATCAGCAAATGCATTATTGCCACAGCAAAGAAAATCAGCAAATTAATGACAATAAGCAGTAATTTATTAATCCATTACATTATTATTACCTTGCAAAATTTGACTGAAAAGTTTACAGAATTATTACCAATAGGTAAATATACAGGCTGTAAAATGCACTATGTATCAATATTTGTACTAAACGTTAATGGCTCTTTAATATAAACACAGCCCATTTCAATAAATTATAATGAAAAAGGCCAAGTTTACAATGAATTTTATTAACAAATTACATTGAGTTATGCACACAATATCAAAATATCAAGAGTTGATGTCTAATTGCTATATTCTAATGCAATATTTACATTTGTGGTCCTTAATTCTTTATTGATAATGAAAAATATGTATGCTAACAATTTTAAGTTATTTTTAAAATGTACAACATTGTATTAATTATGGGAAATGCTGATAATATAAAAAGAAAATATTATTAATTATGAATTGAAAGAGAGATATTAATTTTAATAAGTTGTCACAAAGAAAAGATTTATTTACTAATCAAAGGATGGGAAGGGGAGGGAATGGGCAGAATGAACATTGCCTTCATCTGCACCTGTGAAAGGGATGACATCAGAGATAATGGGGGGATTGGTAGTGGCTTGGGACTCAGGGTTGGAACACGGGTGTCTTGATGGGGGGTTGGGGAGGCAGGGTTTGCTTACTGGGAAGGGGCAGCAGGAGCAGTTTGCTTCAATTGCTCAAATTCTTCTTCTGTCACGTATACAGGCTTGACAAAATGGATGGACCAGCGTGGGGGGAGGCAGGGGTCCTTAATTGACTTATCACTATCACTTGAATAGAAGACAATAAGATCAAAAAAGTCCTGGACAAACACAGAAGGGAAAATCTCATAACCTTTATCAATTTGGGTGCACAGTTTGTTGTAGGTGGCAGGCTTTAAGAGCCTGAGGGCAAAACCAAAATTGCAGAGACATATATCTGCAAGATGCATGTTGGCGTGGTTGATGGGGTAGGACCAACAGGTATGCCCTGCAGCCCTGATTTCTTGGGTTGCCCATTCCCGCTGCCCCATCTCTGCACTCAGTACAACTGTGTGCACGGCGTTTTGTGTGGCCCACTCCTCCAGCATGGCTCTGAGCTCTGTCTGGTAGGCATACCCATCTGCAGTGTTAAATATTGCGGAGTAGTGATTGATGCCCAACGGGGAAACTGCCAAAAAAACCCAACAAAATGATACAAGATTGGGCCGTGCTTGTACATGCCAGACTGTATACACTTTTCTTCATAATCTTGGATACTGGCCAAGATCTTAGTGTATGATAGGAAGATGACGTCATTACAGGCCCTCATTGCCCTTCCTTTGATGAAATTGATGACTGTACAATCATAGGGGTCAGTGCCCATCAAAATGAGGCCACCAAAACCTGATTGGATAAGATTAGGACCTTAACCACAACTATGTGCATCCACAAATTCACTGTTCTTTTGTTGGTGAAGATGCTGGGGGGTCCCAGCTGGAGACATACCTTGACCAGGGGCATCCAGGGTTCATGTTCTATAATGACCATAATAATGGGATGGGCTGTGTCACTGTTGTTCAAAATACGGGTACCAGTTGGGGTCTTCTTGTTAGGAGGCCACAGTTGGTGTGGGCTTGCAGGATTGCAGCCACAGTAGACTTTGCAAAATCCATTGCAATGTAATTTCCCCAAGGGAAATAAGCATACTTGTTTTCAACCATTTTGAGAACAATCTCATGGATGATTAATTTTCTTCTGCGCCTTGCAGGATGATTGGCTGGGGGATTGGATATGTCCATCTTGGGAACCAGATGGTGCTATCTGATTGGCTATTACAGGATTCTGGCTTCCATTGGTGGCCCCATGGCTCACTTGGTTGATTCCAGATGCTAGTGTTGCTGTATGATTTGGGTTAGCAGCTGCCTGTGCGTGATGGGCAAGCAGGGCCATGCTCAAGGACACAGGAGAAAGAACACACTCCTGGGTGGTGCTTGCAGGGGGCTACAGGTTGGGAGTGGCCATAGACAGAGACTTATTGTTTAGAGACCCAGCATAGCCCTGCATGATTTTTTCAAGACCAGGGAACAGATCATGTCTTTGGTTGGTGTTGGAAGAAGACATAATAAAAATTTCATTATAATTTTAAACTCAAGAAGAGGAATGTATATTTTAGTCAATTTTATTGTTATACATGGTAAGTTGGTGATCATTACAATCTAAATTTTAGCTTCCTAAAATGGAATAGGGTGATTTTTTAAAATGCCTATGATTCCTAAAAGAATCATCACAAATCCACTATATATCCTTTGATTTCCTATTTGAGATGCCCATAAATTATATTTATTTCAAATTTCTTGCAATTATGATTTGAAACTTGGTTCTTGGATTTGACAATCCTGCAATTTCAGATTTGTTAATTTTTACATGATGTCTATGATTTGTTTGACATACAGGAAATATTAAATTGTACATTAGAATCCTGCATTTCTAATTCATGTATCCCACATTTGTTTGCTGAGTTTTGTCTTTTGTTAGTTGATTTATCTGCTTGAGGGATTCAAAGCTTCCCAATTTAAATAAACCAAAAAAGTCAAATTAAATGGTTAATTTTATTTAATATTTTAATTTTGACTCAGCTGAGTTGCCCACAAAACTGATTTGAAATTTGGACCAAGGATTTGACAATCCTGCATTTTTAAGTTCGGGTTCTGAATTTACAGTATTCCAAATATCCTATCATAGAGCCAAGTCTCAGTAAAGTGCACTTGCTCTAGATTTTTATAGATAGCATAACATATGATACTGTCTTTTGCATCAGGCCCATTTTTGTGAAGAAAGAACTGTTCATTGTCTTGGGCTATATGCAACTCAGGAGTGAGGACCAGGTCTTTTAGTTGGGATACACTTTTTCTATTTGGGCTTAGCTCTTGGCACCTATCACAGATATACTTAACAAGCTGTTTACAATCAGTGACAATTTTAAAGTTCTCTTTTCTCAAGTACTCAGTAGCCTTTACTTCCAGGTTAGTGTCTTTGATGCTTTTTGATACTGGATTGTTTGGAGTAGGAAGCCCCTTAATCAGCTTCCAAATCAAATTGGCGGGAGGTGCACAGGTATGTTCCCCCTTTTCCAAGATAACTTTATCCCATCCTTGGGTGTTTAGGCGTGAAGGGAAGCTTCTGTCTTCACAAATGATTTATTTGTTCTTTATTTATTGCTTCTGATTATTGAAGTTAAACAAATAGAAATCACTGACCATGCTTGGGACACCTTTGACTGAAACCAATGTAAAATATTTTGGGAATCTCTTTGGGATCTTGAAGGAGCCCTTAATATTGCAAATATTGTGGGCTTTTATGACATCCCATGGATAAAGAGCATGTTATAACCCAGTAAAGTACTCATGTTACTCATTATATTCATGTTCACCAGGAGAGGGCCCAGGAGAGGATTTTAATCTTGTCTTTATTTTCTTCTTATTGATGGGATCTTTTTCTCTCTCAGGATCATACCAGCTATGAGAGGTGAAACCACCATCAAAGTCCTCCTCAGAAGCTGAAGGTATGGGGTTTTTCTTTTTTGTCTATCTTTTTTTGGCTATCTCTTAAGCACTTGTTTTATAGAAAAAGCCTTAGGATTAACATATCATTTGTTGTAACTGTGCTGTTTTAGCAGAGTTACAAGGAGAAATTTTTTTTAGAAGCTAGATGATAATCTTTATTGTGAGATAGTGATTATATAGTCAATGTGAATCAAGGATAACAGGAACATGATTGATTATCACACAGTTGGATGGAAGAGGGGGTGGCTTGATCCTGATAATGAGTCAAGCGCCAAAACAAGGTATCCACCATAAAGGATCATCATCTGTTCATGTTGTTGGATTTGGTAATTTGAGTTGACCTCCTAGTCTGGCTTTGAGTGACCAGGTAATTGAATTACAGGTCACAAACCCGCTTGGTTGGAACTTTGCTGGCGGGTTGAGCCTGCTTTTTGACACCCCCCCAACTGAAGGTTGGCCTCCTCTGGGGGCAGGTTGTCAGGAGCCCGGCACCATATTGGACTAATTGTTGTTCTGTGGCAGGCAGGGCAGTTTCTTGTTGTTTTTGTCTTACTTTGCAGGGTTGTAGGCAATCATGGTTTAGGGTCTTGTCTTGCTTACATTTTCCAAGCCCTTGAACAAGGTAAGGTTTATTGTTGTTTACCTTTAGGATGATTGCTGGCCCCACTTTCTTGGGTTGTAGTTTGCTCTTGTCAACATTCATGACCCAAACTTTGTCCCCAACTTCATGTCTATTGCAGATGGGAACAAAGGTTTTTTATATAAGTTCATTCTCTTTCACTGTTTGTTTGCTGTTAGCTCTTACAACGTGAGGGTCTGAGCGTGGAGGGACTTCACTTGTAATTTCCAGTTTAGGTCCTGTCAATGCTTGAATGATATTTGGCTGTATGCCGTATACCAGTTCAAACAGGCTTTTTCTGGTGGATCTATTCACTTGGGTTGGACACACAAGTAGTGCAGTTGGTAGAGCTTATACTAGTCTTCAGGTCTCCCGGCAGTGAGTTTGGCTAAGGCTTGCACAAGGCTACCATTAAGCTGCTCTACACGTCCATTGGCCTGTGGGTGGTATGGTGTTGTTACGGTGTGTTTGACCCCATTTTTTTGAGGTATACATTGGTTGTTTTGGAGGTTAATTCTTTCCCTCCATTGGTTATCAGGAGTTCTGGCTTTCCAAACTTGCTGATTATCTCCTTGCCAATAAATTGTCATATGTCATTGCCAGTGTGTGCCTTTACTACTTGGGCTACTGGCCATCTTGTAGCAAAGTCTATGGCAGTGATGATGTATTTCTTGTCATTGCTTTTTCCTGGCATGAGGCCACCAATGTCAAGGGACCATACTTTGAAGGGTAGTTGTGTGCAGATGGGAAGTACTGACTTTGGCGGGGTTTTGCTTTTGGCAAACCTTTTGCATACTTTACATTGGTCTAGCACTCTTGAACATTGCAATATAAGGTTGGCCACCAGGCTTTATGCTTAAGGAACTCATATAGGTTTCAGCTCTTGATATGTCCAAGGTCTCTGTGATAGCATAGGATGGTGTCTACTTGCTGATGTGTGGGGATGTATGGAATGGTTGTGCTGTCAGACATTTTTCTGTGTAGGGTCCCATATACTTCAGCAAATAGGTGTTCATTTTTGATAACTGTTTCCTTTGTTATGTCAGTTGTGCCAGGGTGGAAATCTTTGTCTTTGGTTTGTAGTACTAAGAGAGGCAATTCTGGGTCAAGCCCATTTTCTCCTCTTGAAGCACGGACATACAGCCGGGACAGGGCGTCTGCCATGGTAAGCTCGTCCCCAGGTTTGTACTGGATGAGCATGTTAAACCTCTCCAATAGCTCCATCCAGCGGCCTGGCGCGCAACATATTTGCTTGAGTTTTGAAGTAGATGAGCAACTTGTGGTCAGTTAATGCTGTGAATTTTCCTGCTGTTTTAGGTAACATTGCTATTTGACTAGACAGTGCATAATAGCCAACAGTTCCTTGTTTTGGATAGGGTATTGACAATTGCCATCTGTCAATTTTTGCAACTAATAAGCTACAGACAGGAAGTCCCTGTCATTATTTTTTATTTGTACTACTCCCCCAATGGATTCATCTGAGGCGTTGGTTTCCATTTGGTATTCCCTGTCACGTTTGGGGTATTGCAGGATGGGAGCTGTTGTGAGTTTCTCCTTGAGGCATCTAAAACAGAGATCAAGTTGGGGGGCCCACACAAACTTGGACTTGGCACCTGTTATGGCAGATAAGGGGGCAGTCAAAACACCACAGTCAGGTATGAAGCAGCGTACATAGGCCACCATTCCCAAGAAGGTGCGGAGTTCTGACTTATCCTTGGGTGGTGGCATCTTGCAGATGGCCTGTATCTTTTGACTGTCAGGTTTGATGCCGTCCTTTGAGACTATGTGTCCCATGAAGGGTAGTTATTTGTGGAAGAACTGGAACTTGGAGGGCTTGGTCAGCAGTTTGTGTCATGTCAAGGTAGCAAAGACAGCCTTGAGGTCTTTGTGGCGTTGTTCCACCAAGGGGCTGTAGACAATAATGTTGTACAGGTACACTAGGGCGTGTTTGCCTATGTGGGGCACAAATACTTTGTTCATGAAGGTTACAAAGGTGGACAAGGCATTTGTCATGCCAAAGTTGAGCACCACACATTTGTAGGAGCTGTATTTAGTGCAGAAGGCTGTTTTGGGGATGTCTTCCTCCTTGATGCAAATCTGGTTATAGCCTGCTATCAGATCAATCATGGAGAAGACTGTGGCTCATCCCAAGGCATTGAAGAGGTTGTCAATCAGTGGTAGTGGGTAACAATTCTTAATGGTAACCTTGTTTAGGGCTCGTTAGTCTGTGACCAGACGTAAGGTACCGTCCTTCTTAGCCACAAAGAATACAGCGGCCTCAAAGGGCAACTGTGAGGGACAGATAAGTCCTTTCTCAAAAGCCTTCTTGAGGTAGGCGCGTAAGGCATCATCATTATTTAGGGTCAGCCTGTAGATAGGGCGCGCCTTGGGTACAGCCCCCTTGAGTTGAATGGAGTGCTGAACGTGCTTCTCAGGGAGTAGCCCAGGTAGCGCTTCCTTGAAGATTTCTGGATGGCGGGTCACAATTTTGAGGTCCTGAGGCGTGGAGGTATCCTGGTGATCTTTGAAATGTATGATCTTGTACTGGCAGGAGTCCCAGTCAATTGCCTTCAGGTTTTCCTTTTTGTCCAGGGTCTCTGTGATGTGTACAAAGACATGGTCACACAGGAGTTGGTCCACAGAGTCAGGGTAGATCTGAGGGTTGACACCTTCAGACTTGATGGTCAACACTGAGGTTGCCCAGTATATGTGAGGATTGTTTTTTCACAACCAGTCTAGTCCCAGAACAATGTCAAACTTTGGCAAGTCAATGATGGGACCTTGGATGGTGGAGTGGGGGCTCTCAAGCATGACAGAGAAGGGGGCAGTTTCCTTTGTCATGGTGATGTGGTGTTCTTCAGCCAGGACCACATTTTTAATCCGCAAAGAATTAGTGTCTAGCTTGAACTTATCCACAAAGCTACTGTTGACCAGGGTTCAATCTGCACCCAAATCCAGGAGTGCTGAGCCTGTGTAACTGCAAAAGCAGAAAGGATAGGAAATCAGTTTATTGGGATGTCTGGCAATGGTGTACAGTACCAGGTTCTCTGAGGGCACTTGGATCATTGGGCGTTGGTCCTTGTCCTTGGGTTGGTACTCATCATTGGGCAAGTCAGGGGTTGTATGGGGGCGCTTAGGTTGCTTATTGCTCTCCCCAGGCTTATCTCTTATCTTGATTGCCTTGCGTGGCAGTAACACAGAAATGAGCACGGTTCAACTGGCCATTGGTTCCATTTTCATGTCCATTTGAACCCGTGGGTTTGTGGTTGGCGTTATTCTTGTTGCCTCCAGGGTAGGGTTGAGTGGAGCGCCTGCCTGGATGGGAATCCTTGGGTTGTTCTCATTTCCCATTTTGTGCCTTATGAATTGTGTTGGAGGTTTGTTCTGCTTTCTCCGCTTCACAATACAAGCTTTGCAGGTTGGTCACATGGTCCAGGTTCAAATGTCTCATCACATGCAACTTGAGGGCGTCATAGTACATGAGGTGTGTGGCTGGGGTGTCAGAGGCCATGTCAGATGGTGCACAAAGTTGGAGTTCCTTGTAGGCGCGGGTGAGTTTCTTCATGGTGCTTTTCTGGGTTAGGTTCTTTACTTGGCATATTACCATGAGTGTTGTGTCCTTAAGCACAAATCTTGCCAGAAAGTCTTGCTTAAAGATGTCCCAGCTCTTGTTGGTGTGTTCCTTGTGCCACTTGTTGCACCAGGTGCCAGCATCATGGGTCAGGCAAATGGAAATTTCTGCAATCCAAAATTGCTGTGGGCGTTCCATCTGAGCCAGCTTGCTCTGGGTGGACTGGATCCATGTGGCAGCGTTGTTGTTGTTGGCCCTGGCAAAAGGATCTAAGGCGGCGCTCAGTAGTCTTTGAGCTACGTAGGCAGCATAGTGCTTTTGTCAGCTAGTTGCGGCATTGAGGAGGGAACCTGAAAGAAGCCCTGTGCAGACATGGCATTGAAGGTGGGTAGTGGAATCACCATGTTCTGATACAGGACAAAGCCATTGGGTATCTTGGCACCAGGGGTTTACAGAGTCCAGTCAGGCAGGAGGCCAGACATAATTCTGTCAAAGATTTTTGTCTGCAGTGTGTGCAGGCAACAGGCGGAATTTTTCAAGATAAGGTAGGATGGAGAACCTACCTGTGCTTCCAATGTCATAACTGAGCTGCTTTAGCAGAGTTACAAGAGGAAATATATTTTAGAAGCTAGATGATAATCTTTATTGTGAGATAGGGATTATATAGTCAATGTGAATCAAGGATAACAGGAACATGATTGGTGATCACACAATTGGATGGAAGAGGGGGGTGGCTTGATTCTGATAATGATTCAAGCGCCAAAGCAAGGTATCCACCATAAATGATCATCATCTGTTCATGTTGTTGGATTTGGTAATTTCAGTTGACTTCCTAGTCTGGCTTTGAGTGACCAGGTAATTGGATTACAGGTCACAAACCTGCTTGGTTAGAACCTTGCTGGTGGGTCAAGCCTGCGGTTTAAACACATTGGTAGTATTGTATTGGTTTTTTCTTATTGGGATGGGTTTTTATTAAGTTATTCTATAAAAAGGGGTTAGGTAAATAACTGTGAGTAAAAATATAGAAAAATTAAAGTTAAAGCTGAAAATATATCAAGTTGTGGGGGAATCTTATACTTTAGATTCAGAACCTGCTGGGAAAAATGCAGGATTGTCAAATTCTCTTGTCTAATCTCACCAACTTATGGGATATTATTCATCCTTTTATATAAGAAAGTAAGTTGTTATGGGATGAAAATTACTCCATTAAGTTGGTGAGCTCATGCAAAAGAATTTGACAATCCTGCATTTTTATCTTTAGGCTCTGAATCTATAGTATAGAGCATGCAAAAAGTCCTTTAATTTTTTAATATATGCAGTGTTGAGGCTTTTTATTAAAAAGCTGAACAAGCCTACATTTAAATTTTAGTGTTAGCATTCTAAGTATTGTCATGTAGTAAAATTAGATATTTAGACAGCCTGCCTAAAATATTGTTTTATTCTGACTGTTGAATTGTAGACAGTCAGCATTATTGAGGCAATCACTATGTAAAAAACATACAGTAGTTTTAAAAGCTATGGCAACAAGCAAAAATACTTCAGATTTAAACAAAATAATTTCAGATTTAAGCAAATTCCAACTCTCAGGTTAAAATATACACTCTGTTAACAGGGTTTATTGGCGTTAATGGGCAAAATGGGTCAACACAGCAACAAAGGGCTCACATTCAAAGCAAAATCATTCAAAATACAATCCAAAATATATTGATTCACAAACAAAATGGTGTGAGTTGACTTTTGGTGTACATATGTCTACTATGTGAATTGGTGATAAAATACAGCCAAGCGTGGTGTGTCAAAACTCAATCCAAAAACAAAACACAATAGCAACTCACTATGTAAACAAAATCACTCAATCAGTTTGTTCAATGGGTTGTAATCAAGAATGATACCAAGGTATCTAAAATAAGACACAAGGTCTGAAACAAAAGATTTAAAAATATTGTGTTGGGTGCTTAATTTGGCATAAAAAATGGGAAAATGGGTGGAAATTATTTTGGGTATTCTAAAATGGGTGTGGTAAAACCAAAAACAACTAACTAAGAAATAAAAAATATATAATTAGGATATTGGGTGGGAAATAATATTAATTGAATATCCATAAACAGATAAAAGCAAAAATTAAAAATAGGGAGTAACTTAATTAAGTTTTATTTAATATTTTATTAAATTCTCAAAATGGAAGGAACACAGCAACAGACTACCATTGCACCTGTTGTGTGCCGCGGTTGCAGTTGCCCCCGCAGGTCAAAGAATAGACTGAGTGCAACACAAGTGTCTACTCAGGAGGGAGGCGGGAGAGGAGAGTTCCATAGTGAAGCTGCACTGACACAGCTGGTTCAAGGAGCACAATCTGCTAGGGTGCAGAGCATAAACCCTGGGGTCCCAAAGCTGACCTGGAAGCCCACTAAGGTTACCTTCACCAAGAAAGTTAGAGACAAGGAGGTAGAACTTACTTTGTATGTGTTTGACGTTGTTTACCGGCAAGAGTCGGTCCCGTCAGCCATGCTGGAGAAGGTGAAGCCTGTACTTGATACTAGCTACAAGCCCTATGTCAGTGATGGCAATCAGGAGAAGGACAAGGAGCCCAAGTTCTACTAAACCAATGAGAGACAGTTAGTACTAAAGAAAGTTGCTGCATTTTACACCAAGATGCCCATGCCCTGTGTTGTGCCCAATGCCAACGAGCCAATCCCCACTGCTAAAAAGCCTGCTCACAAGCGCATTCCTGACATTAAGCACATCATCCTTCCCTGGCTCATGCAGAAATCTGGTGATTACAAGGCGGCTGCAGCTCTTGTTGGGGTGGATCCCAAGTACGCCTTGAAGACCTTCAACAAGTTCATTGATACTGGCTGAGTCCTTGCCGCGGAGTAATCCTTGTGTGTTTCTTTCATGCTCACCAAGGAGCACAAATGGGCAATCCGCCAGTGGATAACCCGAGATTGCCATCTTGATCTGGCAAATATACAGGCCATGGTCAAGTATGCTTTTGGGGTTGAGGCCTTAATTTCCTTCTATTATCATTTGGTCAAGGGAATGCGCTTTTCCTGAAAAAAGCTCAGGGTATCCCCCTACAATTGGAACAGCCCAGCCAATATTGAGACCCAGAAAAATTATGCTGAGGCTTACACTGCCCTCAAAGCCAAGGAAACGGTGAAATTCTATTATATTGACAAATCAGCATTTGCCTTGTTGATGCACAATGAGTATGGGTATGTCCCCAAAGGCTCCAATGACGGGATGGCTTGGCGTGCTGCAGTCTGCGCCACAGTATACTCAATGGTAGCTCTCCTTGGTCCAAAGGGGGTTGAGCTTAATCAAATGATATTGGGTTCTCACAACAGCCATAACTTCTTGTCATTCCTCCAATTGGTCCAGGAGCACCTGAGGCGCACAAGCCCGGGCTTCACCAACATAATTGTATTGGACAATGTTGGTCTCCACAAGGTGGCTGACATTCTTGAGGAATTCCCAATGATCAACACAAGCATTGCAGTGGGCCCCCAGCAATTGGCCACAGCAAAATTACGCCTTCTCTTCCTCCTAGCTTATTCGCCCTTCCTAAATCCCATCAAGGAAGTCTTTGGGTGGCTCAAGTAAGTTGTCAAGCAAGGAACCCCAACTGGGACTGAGGACCTCTTTAATTTGCTGAAGGCCGGGATCCACACCCTCTCAGCTGAGACTGTGGCCAAATTCTATGGCCACACTGATTTGTTCATCCCTGCGTGCCTAGCCAAACAGCCAATCAATTAAAGGCTTAGTGTGTCCAACTTTTTTTATACTCTCTAATTTACTATTCAAGATTTATTGATTATCATTTTATATTTAGATGGTTCCACGCCCGTAATCACATTCAGAAGATCCATCAATAGATGTAAGTAATTTATTTATTTTATTATATATTATTTAATATGTCATCTGAGGTTATCCCAAACGCTTGATACTGGATTACGCAAATATATTTATATCACTTTTATCAAATAAATATAAAATAGCCTTATAAAAATTAAATGTAAATTGTAAAGTTGAAATTTATTTTATTACCATATTATTTAATACTTTTATGAAGCCCATTTCTGCAATATGTTTTGTAAATCTTGTATGCTGAAATGTTATTTAAATTTTTTTTATAATATAAAAATATAGCAGAGTATAAATATATTTTTACTGATATAGAGATAAAATTAAGTGCACCTATAATGGGTTTGGCAGTATGTACCCACCCTGCAATGGAGGTGGCACACAACCTCCACTGCCACACCGTGGACGGTGGATACACCTGTATTAAATAATTTGCGCCTGTTGGTAATAGGAAGGATGGTGAGGTGGGAATGGAGGAGCAGCTTTTCTGGTCGAGCTGCAAAACCAAAGATGCCAGACAGGACCAGGGCGTCCTGTATGACGTGATCTACCAAGTCATACCCAAGGGGACCTTCTTCTTGTCCAGTGAGAGCCTGGCCTTGTCAACCCCAAGAAGGACCCTGTCTTGGTCTTCTAAAGATGCACCTATCCCAAAGTAGAATAGGAACCCCAGGTAAACAACCAGATGAAGCCTTTGCCCAGCAAAGGCTTCTGTGAACTCGCACAATTTGTTGTATACAGCGCTAATCTTCTTCTTGTGCTTGGTTTTGGCAAAGGTCAGCTCTATAGCTACAGGGACCCCCGTCTTGTTGGCACTCCAGGCCAGCCCAAAGTCTGCCAGGAGGATTTCTGTCTTCTTTATGGCTGTTGTGTCTGCAACAGCCAATTTCAACACCGCACGCCCAAAGTTCTCCAACAAGTAAGAAATGGTATGATCCACTGGGAAGCAGAAGCAAGCAGCTGCATGAGCCTGGCCCATCTCCGGTAAATTCTTGAATAGGAGCATTGCCATGACGTCCCAAACAAGCTCAATGGAGTTTATACAGTAAACTCCACTGAGGTTAACCGGTCCAGGCAGACCAGTTGGGCATCCTTGTAGGCAGTAACTGCCCACTCAGATGCCCCCTCACCATGCAAAAGCCCAGCCAATGCCTCCCTGGACATTGGGAATGTACCATGGATCCTGTCTTCAAGCTCCTGCAAGACAAGGGGGGACAGGAAAAGCTGACTTGCCACATGATTAGCATAGTTGGCATAGAAGGTGAGGGGACAAAAGGGACCAGGACCCGGCGGAGTTCATCATCAACATCTTCTAAAAAAGGTAAGTATTTGAAATTTTTATTAATTATAATTTTTTAGGTTACCTTTTTGGGTTTCTTCCTTGCTTTTGGCTTCAGTTGGCTTTGCCATTCTTGGCGCAATCAATTGTGCAGGCAATTTGGTATCCTCTGCTCTGGCACGCTTGGCAGGTTTGAGGTGGGCATACATCTCCGGGTCATCAACCCAGACAGACAGCGCAGAAAGATTGTATGCCTTGAGCTGAAGGCCCTCAACCACAGTTTTTTTGAATATTTAGTAAGCGCTTGGTTTTCTTCTCTGGGGTGTCTGGCATTTTTGACATTAGTGCCTTTGCAGACACCTTGTCAATTTTGTCCCCAGTGAGGATGGTGGACTTCACTTTGGCTTTGACCTTACGGTCAATGTCCTTTATTTTGGCAATTGCCAAGTTGAGGTCCTTCAGAAGCTTTTCCAATTCTCTCATTGATTTTTTTACTAACCTTTCCATATGTTTTTATAGCTTTTGCCCCAATAAATTCTGTATTATTTTGATACTGTTGACTCTTTGTTTATTCCTTTTTGTTTTCCCATTTACTACATTATCCCATCTTTTTACCCATTGTGTATATGTTTTACGCTCATCTTGATATGTGTTGTTTGCTTTGTGTTGGCATTGTTTCCTTGATTATCATATTATTTTTGGCACTTGACATAGCCCCTTGTGAAAATATTAATAACAATTTGGTGATCAGCTAAATTTGAATTAGATAATTATAGTGTTAACTGTTTTTAAATAAAGTTGTTACTGATCTGAATTCAAAACCTTAATGATAAACTTTAAGCCAATCAGGAGCTGAGTGATAAAGTGATTGTTGTGACATAAAGGATCATTCAATAATTCTTTGATGCATGTGCGCTAATTAATATGATTGGCTGGATGTTTTTCCATTGTACACCATTGCCGCTGTGGCAAGTTGTTGATGGACTAGTGCTAACCCAGCAGCTGATTGGGCACTAGTTCATCAACAACTTGCCACAGCGGCAATGGTGTACAATGGAAAAATATCCAGCCAATCATATTAATTAGCGCACATGCATCAAAGAATTATTGAATGATCCTTTATGTCACAACAATCACTTTATCACTCAGCTCCTGATTGGCTTAAAGTTTATCATTAAGGTTTTGAATTCAGATCAGTAATAACTTTATCTAAATACAATTAACCTATCATTTTCTAATTTAAATTCAGTTGATCACCAAATTGTTGTTAATATTTTCACAAGGGGATGTGTTTAAGTGCTAAAAATAACTGTGTTCAGGATCTAGATACACAACATAGTAAATGTATGATTTTATAGAAATAAGCTGAACATAAAGAATATAGCCAACTTAAACAAAGAGAACTAAAACAATTGAAATTCAAAATAAAGATAATATAAATAGACTTTTTTGGAACCAGGGGGTTTATTGAGGCAGGGAAGAGTGATGCCTAGTAGGCAGAATGATGTGGGAAGGAAGACGTAGAGACGGTGCTGGCCTGGGGGTCTGGGATTGGATGGGTTGGGTTTGCAGATGGGGGGTGTTGATGGCGGGGTGGAGGCAGGAGGATTGCACGTGATGGCTGCCATATACCGCTCATTATACTCCTCATCAGTCATAGGCTAGATGGGCTGGTAGGTGGCTGTGGCACGGGGTGGGAGGCACTTATCCTTGTGTGATTGTTTGCCCATGTTCACATGGAAAACCATTTGTGCAAACAAGTCAGCCACCATTTGGTGACCAAAGAGAAAATTGTGATCAAGGACCCCAAGATAGAGGTTGTTGAAAGCCTGAGGGTGACGCTCCTGGAGTGTATCTCCAATATTAAAGAACACAACATCTGCCAGATGGACGTCGGCGTGACCAGCTGGGTACACAGAGGCCTGATGCCCGCGTTCCTGGATGGCCTTGAGGGCGGTGGAGCTTCCCTCCATCTGGTGGCTCAAGAAAACCTGGTATTTGTAATTTGAGCGATCCCAGGAGTTGAGCAATCCACCGAGGATGTGGCTGTATGAGTACCCATCAATGAAATCTGGGCTTGTCTGATAGTAGACAAAACCCTTGGCTGAAACAGCCAGAAATGCACCAATTAATGTCCCCTTCTTGATCTTCTTCCTTCCATTCTTGGTGGCAGCTTTTCCTTGCTCACTTAAATTGTCAAATGCAATTGATAACTTGTAGTACAAGACAAACATGATGTCATCTGTTAGACTTGTCAAGCATCTGACCAGGGTTGATTTGATTGCGGTGTCATATGGGGAATCCTCAGCACCATCCCATTGGTTGCTGGCAAAATTTGTAAGAACCCTAATTGAAGCCACCTTTCTGTGCATCCAGAGCTGCACCATGTGCTCAGACACCCAAATGCCATGATGCGCAAGTTGCTTCCGGATCTGGATCAAGGGAAGCTTGGGGTCCCGCTGGAGGAGGTCAAGCATTATTGGGTATGCCTCATTGATCTGGGACTTGGGGGCCTTCTTGGGCTTCTTGGATATCCCAATCAGATCCCCCCTGTTCATTAGGTTGTTGAATTCCTGCATTACAGTAGCCCAGGTGAATTGTAATTGGCTGGCTATCTGATCCCAGGACAGACCCTGCAGGTTGAGTGCCACAATTTCCTGAAGAATTTGGGCAGTGATTATTCTGCGTTTGGGGTGCTGGGCGGCAGGAGCTAGAGCCTGATTGGCTGAGGGGCAGGTTGGGCAGTGGCAGGAAGTTGTTCAGAATCAAGGTTGCCATCCTGATTGGTTGATTGACAGGCAGCTTGTGCAGGGGTGGGTGTGGGAGCAAGGGCAGAGCTAGACGCTAAGTGACTCTCAAACAAGTCAAAGCCATATGGATCTGGGGACAGTAACAGGTCAGCTTCCTTTTTACCCACCTCAAAGGCTTGGGTGTAAACAGATGCCTCCACGTTCTGAGCCTTGCCTCCATTGAAGCTAGTCTGGCTGCTGCTGGCTTGGCTGCTTGTGCCGTTGAAGATGTTGCTAGTAAAAACCATATTGTAAAAAAACCTAGGATAAAATCACTAAAAGTAGAAGTTTTATAATTTAATGATTTATTTTTATTGTAATCTCAAGTCCATATTTGGAAGGTTCTCAAAACCTTTTCATACAAATCTGGAGCATTGAAAATGGATAAAATGCCTATATTCCTAAATTGGATAGCTGTTGGTTGGCTGTTAAATTGGTATTTTTCTATTTTAGGCTGCTCATACTACACATCTTGTATGAGTTCATTTTGTTTTGTGCTTGTGGAATCTTGCTTCTAGATTGCTCAAATTTTGTTTCATTTTGGTCCTTCTGTTGGTGCCTCATATAAATCCTGCTTGGATTATAATATACTCTGGAATAGCATACATCCATTTCACTTGTTGTGTCAGTTCATTTTGTTTGTGGTTTGAACTACACCACTTGATGTTTGCTTAAATTTTGTATAATGGGTTAGTGAAATTTTGTTTTTGGTTTGACAGTTCATTTATAAACCAAAAATATTTAAATTAATTGAATCCTGAATCTTGCGCGGCTTGGATTTTGTTTAAATCTGAAATCAGTTTGTTTAAATCTGAAGTATTTTTGCTTGTTGCCGTAGCTTTTAAAACTACTGTATAAATCTCAATTAATTTAATATCAGGCTTGAAATCTAGTCTGAAAATAGACTGTTTTAGTTTTTGGCTTTAATAAAGTTATAGTCATATAATTTTAAAACTAAATACTACATATTGTAATAAGTATTTTTATTATATGGAGTTTTGGGTTTTTAAGCATACCAAACTATAAGCTGAAATTGTTAAGCTGTGTATTTTTCTTATTAAGCCAGTAAAGGTGTCAACTTTGCCGTTGTTGGCCTTCTTTTATAGTGGAGCCACTATTAAATCTTACTTAAATTATGTTTTTTGTTTGCTTAACTGATTCTCATTGTCTCAATTTTGCTTTTGTTTTGGTTTTCCTTTGTGTTGAAATTAAATGATACTATGTAAATCTTATTTTTAACATATAGGATCTAGCTTAATCCAATATTTAGGGGTTAACCAGAACACGTCCAATGGTTTCAAAGCTATAAAAAACCACTAATATAATATAAAACAAAGCTTAAATTTTTTATCCACTATATGTCAAACAACTATAAAACAAAGGGCCAAATATAAATAACTTATTATAGGTAAATATATTCCAGATTATTTGTATTTTTATTAAGAAATTTAAGAAACTGTTAATTTATGTTGACATTGTGTAGTTTCCTTATTGAAGTTGACCTAAAATTAAAATTATAATAATTTATCATTTTTAACAGTAAATTGCTTTTAAGTTTTGAAATAAAAACTAATCCTATTCTTAATTAATGAGAAAACAAAGCCAATGTTGACATCAATTATCTATTCAGACTATAGAATACAATATAAAAAATTAGATTTTTTGCAATTGACTAGTAGGCTTCAGCCTAAGTGTCAAATTAGAGTCAACTGTCTGAATATCAACAAAATGTTGACATTTAGACTGTTACCCCACTAGCAGCTCCTCAAAAAGATCATTTTACAATAGTGCAAGGGACAGATCTCCTATCAAAAACCACAAGTTAAAGGAAGACAAGAAAAACAAAGAAGATAATGCAAAAAAATAATCAAGGAAATCAATATGGAATACCAAAGGATGATGAACAGGAAGCTTCAAATTAAGAGTATACTCAGAACAAGGAAAATAGTCCCCCAATACTCACTCAAAGCCTCATAACAACAGAGACTACAATAAAGGGAAAGTCAATCAAAAGATGGGCTAAGAATGATGTTCCGTGCTTTGAGCCAGAAATAATCAAGAACTTCTGTGATAAGGATGAAGAGTTAATCATCTTTGATGAGTTTCCACATTATTCTTCATGTTGACTTCCTAGGAGAGGCCAGCTGTTTTATATCAGGGATCCTACTTCTACAGCAACAATATATTAATATCTGGTGCCCTGAAACAGTTCAAGTGTGAGCATAAAGGATGCCCATCAATAGTTGTCACTGTTGCTCTTTTTGCATTACAGCACCACAATTATTTGAGATTATAAGGCACAGGGCGTTTTCTTGAATACAGTCATATGTGAGGATATGAGTAGTATTGTATCAGAAGGACCAGAATCAAATGGAACTATGATTATTGTCCAGGGATGGCCTCTGATCACGCATAAGCACTTAAAGATTAGGATAAAGGTCAACCAGATTAAAGATAGATCAAAGATGGGCCAAAGATAATTTTATTGTAATTGATTAATTCTTTTACCAAACAAAGGTTAATTCCTGGGATGCTAGCAAGGTCTTCTAGGACATTCTAACACACCCCTAATTTGGGTAATTATTAATCTAGCTTTGGCACTTATTGCACGTCAACCAATATAATATCTTCATATTCACCAAGCACAGGTGGTCTTTGCTAACATGGAACAATTTAGTTACTATAGGATCACTTTTTATCATCCTGACATACTTCAAGCTTGATGATTAATAATGTAATTGATATGGGAATTTGAGATTATGAGGGACCAAATCTAGCACCATGGCGCTTGATGTAAAAGTAAGGTGGCGCCTGCAATAATTTTTAATTGGCGCGGCAGCGCTTGTCGTAAAAGTAGTTCAGCGCTTAATTTAATTGCTAGGCAGTGGCACAGTGCCTGTATCTTTCCAAAGTGGCATGGCAGCAAATCATATATCACTAAGCACTGCGGCAGCACTTACCATTGTCTGATTTATGGTTTAGGTCAGCAGACTACTGCTTATCCAATATGCATATGATTTATACTACTAATTTATGTTGTTTGGCAACTATAATTCTTATCCAAAAGCTCTGTCATAATTGAAATCATTGATTTTTATACTACTAATTTATGGGTTTAGTTTCTGAGACCCTAATCTGTGAGCTCTGTCATAATTAGCATCATTGCTTGGTCGAAATTCCCAACAGCTGTCAACTGTAAGAGAGGGGAGCTAAACAGACTAAGCCCAGCTCCCATCCTGGGGGGATCCACCAGGATACCATCCAATGTAACACTGGAATGGCTGCCTGTAAGGGCGTCCAGAGGAAGGACATAGGGGACAACTGGGGAAGGTAAAAATCCAGGCCCATCAAAACCAGGCTTCTGAGCAACCAAGGAGTGCACCAGGGAGAAGAATCATGGGGGGAAACTTTGCATTGCAGGTAGAGGGCTTGCCTCAAGGGAGGGGGAACCTTGACAACATAAGCCTCTGGGAAACCCACAATGTCAAAACTGGGGGAGGGAAGCTCAAGTTCCTCACTGGTGAGACTCTTGACCAGCTTTTTCCCGTAGCAACCAGGCCATGGACGCAACCATGAAGATCTCCAAGCAAAACCAGAAGGTAAGAGGGATCTTCACCCACATAAGAGGCAGACAAAGACAAGAGGGTCCAAAGGTTGGGGGTGGTAGAACAGATCATTAGTAAAACTGGGGCTAGGGTGAAAACCACAAACTTTACAAAAAGGACAATTATTTCAATGACACCAATTTAATATTTTAAGGCTACCAAATAAATTCCAAGGAAATTCTGAGTCCTGAGGTTGGTGGGACTTTGGAACAGGTTTGAGATGACAGATGCAAAGTGGGGAGTGTCTTTACAGCATATACAAGTACTAGGTTTAAAGAAAAGAAAAATAGAAACAATTTTGAAAATGAATTAAGAAAATATGTAAAGTTCAATACTAATTTTTAAAGATCAATTCTGTTTTTGAAAGCAATAAAGGTAAGGATTAACACTATTACTAACACTAACTCTAGGGGCTTCAAAAGAGGCGCCATAAACCAAAGGACAGTGTAAAAGATAAGTGAAGACTAACACCTTTACTAACAACTTATAAGAAATAAAGAGCCAAAAAATTGGGGCTCTAGTTTCTAAATTTGTATTTGTAAAAGCTTAAAACTTTATTTTTAATAATGAGCAAGCAGGGGACCAGAAGTCCTCTGTCTTGCTATAAGGCATAAGGTTTGGGTCTGAAGGTCACCTGACCTCAGTTTAAAAAATGATTGGTCAGAATAGAATTTTGCTAAGAGTTTCAGGAGGTTTGGATGGTTTCTCATTAATTTAAAATCCAACCTCTAATTGTCTTACACCTAAAGGGCACTTCAGAATGCCATTAACTCTAGTCTGAATGGAATTTGGTGAATTGACAGAAGCGCACCCAGGTTGTTTAACCTTCATTTGTTTTAAATGAGGACAAAATCAAGCCAAAAAATAGTCCAAATTGATCAGGAATTCTTCTCAATTAGTAAAAAATGCAGAGCATTGGTATTTAACACCTGGGAAGGATATGTCAACACAAATCTCTTGTCAACTGTGTGGGCTGAATCCTCAAGGGAATTAAGTGGTTTAACATAATTTTGAGCCGGTTTCTTTGTACATTGGGGGGAAATAGTTCTATTTGGGGCCAAAGGAGGGAGTGAATTTACACCAACAGGTTTAAATCCCTTAAAACCTCACCCAAAGACCATACACATCCTCCTTCTAAAGATCTGTTCAAGCACTTAATGGAGTGATACCTTATAACTGTGGTACTTTTCTACAGGGCCTCTAAGGTCAACTCAGGGGAGTCCTTACCAGAAGGACTTAGCAGGCTGTGAGAGGGGGCGGTGCTAAATAATAGCACTTATGAGAGGAGGCAGACAGGGGGTCTGTCTTGTATAACTGATAAGAGGGTGGAAGATAGAAGCAGGAGGGTGTGTTCTGGCAAGGAACACAGATAGTTTATAGCACTTACTGCAGTGCAACACTATCTTAACAATACAGTAATCTATATCTATGAAGATATTGGGTAGAGCATCTATAGTACATACCACAGTACAGATAACTCATAGCAATAATTGTATTCAATAACATAAGTTATAGAAGAACAGAAAGGACTGTCTGGACCTTACTCTTTCTATCAGAAGAATGGGAGGCGGCAGATATACACCAGGGTTTCCCAAGTCCACAATAGGAGAAAGAGGGGATAGCACTTGTGGTCAGGCCTGGGACACTAGCCTAGTAGGGGCACTAGTATAGCAGGGGCTTCCATAGGAAGGGCCTGGTTAAAGGACACTATCTAAACAGTAGAAATTTCCAGCCAAGTTCAAAGCGCAATGTATGTCAAAAGTGGGTCAAAAAGGGTCTTGTTTATTGTGAATGATGGGAGACTTATATATGTATACATCATAATGTGCATGAATGCATAAGATTCATTATGCAGGTAACATAGGCCTGAAATAGAACACCATGCCTTGTTTTCTGGCATCACAATAACCAACATCCCCCTGAAGTCAAACATGTCCTCCTCTGACATAGCCACCCATGTCCTATCAAATCTAAATGATCCTCAGCAATCCATGGTTATACCTTCCATCAACTCATCAGTTTAATAAATAACAAAAGAAAAGATAACTCCATCTGTGAGAGAGAGGGCAACAGCGCCCATGTTGACACTTTGTTGACATGACCACTGTCGGCTCAAAACTCTAAATCCCCTATGTTTTTTGCTAGTTGTGCTAGCTTAATTCTTTTTTTAAAGCGTTCAGGGGTGTGAACCCAGAAAACACAACAAAATTGTGGCCATCTCAACACAATTTAATATTAAGCTTAATAAAAAACTTGATTTAACTATATTTTCCCTTTACTTTTACTAATAAAAATTAGGTTATTTTTTTATTTATTTTCACAACGTAAAAGTGTCAATGTTGACACTTTTTAAGCCAAACTTATTTTAAATAACAAAACTGAAACATCTACAGTAAAAAAATAAGTGTTCATTTAAAAATATTTTTTCATTGAATTATTATATTGAAAAAGACAGTGCACATATAGCTGATTGTTGGAATGTTCATGTTATAAATATATGTGGTACTTAATACGGCTTTAATATATTAAGTGGATTGGTGGCTAACGGCAATCTAATAATTTAAGCACGAGTTAATATTTAAGTTACTATAGAATTTATTATTAAAAATAATGTTGACACTCATAAATGTTGTTTATTTGCTTGTGATTATCCCCTGGGGTGGAGTTAAGCAAATTAGAGTAGCACAATTAAGCCTAGAAAAATATGTCACTTCATATAAAGAATGTTGTAAGTGACATTGTCAACACTTTACCCTTTTCAATATCTTAGCCAACATTTTAACAACTTCACATATGCACAATGGTAAAATATCATATTACCACTACTAAAATATAATTTTTAATAAAGAAATAAAGAACCTTGATACTTTTTTTACTTATTTTCACATGTTTTTTTTAATTTTTATATGTGAAAAATTACACAGAAAAAGGTTAATTTTTGCTAGCCCGCATAACTTTAATTAAGCATACTATAAAAAACATAGTAAATTTTCAAAAAAATGTCAGCAATGACAATGTTGTCAAAAATAATGTCTACAATTTTTTATAATTGACAGTGAGAATTCAGCTTTTTTTACTAATTGTCACTCATAATGTCAACGCTTTTCAGTTCTCACATATAAAACTTTATGTTTTACATGTTAAAAACTTTTCATTTTTTGATATGTTGTATTTTTGACTTTGCTCTTTCATATTCTCTAATTTTTGAAATAAAACTATATCTAAATATAATACTTTCACATAAATCTCTTAACTTTTAACTTGTTATTTAAAACTAAGATAAAATAAAAACTATACAAGTATTTTTTAACTTTTAAATGCCAATAAAGACCATCTAAGATTTACTTTTTATGCATTATGCTAGTTAAGTTGTTTTGTCTGTTTTTTTACATACATTGCTTTATTTTAAACCCTTTCACTTATTATTTTATAGCAAAAACACTTCCAAACAGCCCAAAGGAACCAAGTGTCTTTCAAAGCCAAATAAACCCACCAAAAAGAAGCCTGCTCATCAAAGAAGGCCACTCCATAACCATCCCCAAAGCCCTCGCCAAAGCTCCCCTGAGCCCTCTCCTGAGAAGAGCCCTGCTCACTCCACTGGGGGAGAGGAATCTGATGGCTCCCTTACAGAGCACAATTTTTACAACTTGGCTTCTGACAAGGAGCCAACCAAGAAGAAGCGCTCAGCCCAAAAGTCCCCACCCAAAGATAAGTCTCCTGCACACGAGGAGCACCACAATAAGCCCCCTTCTGCTTCCTCCATACCAAACTCCCCCCTTCAAGCTCATCTAGGGATGATTTAAAGCCCCACCCCAATTACTTTCCTGGCTTCTGCCATGCTCCTGCTGGCCCCTGGGACCCTCTGTCAGCCCACAACATCTGCAATGTTGACAGCAAATTTAAGGTTATCTCTTCCTTGCTCAAATACTTCCCAATCATGAGCGTGAAGGGTGGGCTGGCCATGGTGGCCAATGGGTATATTTTCTCTTGCACCAATGCCAACCGGGGCTTCAAGAGCTGCCAGTACACCTGCAAGGACCGCTCCTGCCCAGTGCAGCTCAACACTGAGCGCTGGGATTTGGTCCAAACCATCAAGGACAAGCATACCTGCATCATGCCAAATACCACCATTGCCCGCCTCTTCAAGTGGTATCTTGTCCAGGTGATGCCCACCTCCAAAGATCTTTCTCCTCCACCCAGCTGGCCGTGCTTTCTTGCAAGTACCTCTCCCCAACCAACTTGAAGAGGGTGCTAACTCACAATCAGTTGGTCAAGCTTGTAAGTGATAGGCGTCAAGCCTCAAGCCCCCTGGCCAAGAGCACCACTAAAATTGAAGACCTGGTCCTCACAGATGCCCTCAAGAAGACAGAGGATGGTGAGATGTTCCTGCTCCATGACAATGGGCAGGAAGTGGAGGATAGGATTATAGCCTATGCCACAACCCAAAACCTAGAGCAACTCAATACTGCTACCACCTGGCTGTGCAACGGCACATTTGCTACTTGCCCCTCTCTCTTCAAGCAGCTTTGGGTTCTACATGGGAAGTTCAATGACCAGGTTATCCTCCTTGTCTTCTTTCTCATTCCTGGTGCCAAGACTGAAGTCTACACCAGAGCCTTCAAGATTGTCCAGGATGCTTTAGCTCCCTTCCCACCAACCAGCTCCCTCTCCCACTCACGCCACAAGGGCAAATCCCTCCTCCGCTGAGAAGGATGAGTTGACCTTAGCTGCTGAGCAGCTAGCTCATGCACGCTCACTTGGGCCAAAGGTTATCATAATGGACTTTGAGCAAGCTCAGTTCAGAGCCTTTGAGGCCACCTTCAATGGAGAAGTCCAGGGCTGCTTCTTCTATTTTAGGCAGGCCCTCATCAAGAATCTCAAGAGTGAGAAGGACCTTTTTGAGAAGTATCTTAACAATGGTAAGGGGAAGTGCCGCTTTGCCTTGACTCAGTTTGCTACCTTGGCTTTTGTGTGGCTGGAGCGACTGGGATTGGCTTTGAGGCTCTCCTGGAGGACGCTTACATCAAGAAGCACTCCACCATCTTCAAAGGTTACTTGAATTACTTTGAGCGCCAATGGGTGGGCAAGAAGGTGACTGCCTGGAGAGGTAAGAGCGGGGCCACTGCCCCTTGGAATTACCAGGGCACCTGCCTCAAGGGGATATGAAGACCACCTCTAGCCTTGAGGTTTGGCACAAGCACCTGAAGGTGAAGTTTGGGTTGAACCCCAAATATAACAAGTTCTTCCAGAAGCTGCAGGAGGAGCAGGCCTGGACTGTCTCCAAGTTTTGCGACCTGGCCAACCAGGTGGCCCCCAAGAAGCAAAAGTCCAAGGAGCAGGATTACCAGGAGGACGTTCAGAAGGTGGTAAAGATAAAATAAAAGGTGGCAGAGATTAAGAAGTACCTTGAGAACGTTACCACTGCTCTTGCTGGTGGCTTTAATTAGCTTAATAAACCTTGCCTTGCTTTGTCTGTATATTTTTTACTATTAAACTTTTGATTTTTTAATTTATTTATGGTGTACTAATCTTTTTAGGTATAAATGATAAGTTTCAGATACAGTTTTTAATGTGGTTTAGTAAGAAATATCTTATATTTTGTTAATTTATCTTTAAGGTATAAGATATTTTCAGTTATGCTTATATAAAGTATAAAAAATAATCAGAATTTTTTATATTTTGTATATATTATGATATATAAAATATCTTATTTTTTGGTTCATTGGAATTTTAATTTTTAAGGGAATAAAAAATAATTTTTAATAAAGAGTGTAATTTACATAGTAAACTGAAAAATAGTTGCTTATATCTCCTTATTCTTATTATTTATAGTAATTTTTTATTGCAGTTTTGAACTCTCTGGGATTATTTTAGTATAATAAAGTATTTTAAAATAATTTTTATATTAAAAATGTTCAGGGTAAAGTGTTTTGTTAATTAAAAAAGTGTTGACATCCAGGAAACAACATTAAGTAAAACCAGGTTGTCACTTTACTATAGTGTTGACATTAAAAGTGTCAATATGGGCGCTGTTGCCAGAGAGAGGATATAAACTTATTAGGCTTAGCTCTTATCCTGAGGCAGAAATTACCAGGATGACATCCAGTACAGGACTAGGATAGATTCTTGAGTGGGTGTTCAAAGGTACAATGCAGTGGGATTGGATAAAGTTGGCATTCAATACCATCAGCAACATGCCAATAATAAACCAGGGGGTACACTTAGGTGCATACTTTGGGAGTACCTGCAGGTCATGATGAGGGGGTGATTTCACCTCCAAGGGGACTGGCATTGGATTCTAATTTCCAAGCTAGGTTATAGGGATCAAACCTTTAATGAACTCCTTTCCTTCCACAAATAGAAATGTGAATTCTGATTTAAATACCACCAAAAATCAAAACCAATCAAAGAATGAAACCAAATTTTTAAATGTATATTCATCAGTGTTAAACATTAATACGGAGGTAATATCAAAAAAGTGTTTAAATTTCAAAAATAATTTGTAAAAAATACATGCTTGATTTTCAAAACCAAACATGAAAGTTAAAATCATAACATAAATTCTATATTAAAAGCCCAACCATCCTAGATACCAGCCAGCAACAACAATGAAAATGATAATAAATCATTGATTAATGACTCTAAAACCACCCATACATATAGTTTAGCCATTCAGCATGATAATAAATGCACAATAATTCCAAATCAATTGAGAGGAGTCCCAAAATTCAATCAAGTCAGGATAATCAACCAAGCCTTGGAAAACCTCACATTCAATAAATCAATCCTTGCCAGCACATAGTAACCAACCTAACTGCATCAAGCCATATATCCAAATCCTTACTTCTTTCTTTTTTTCAGGCTAAGTATTTCTGAAGTTTTGAAAAGCAATACTTCACCACCAGACCTTGCAGGATTTTAGGGTAAACACCATACTCCTCTCCCACTCTTTCCTCAGTATTTAAGCTGAAATTTTCCTCCAGGGTGAATTGCTCCAACAATTTATTTCTTTTAAAATTCACAAAAAATCCTATTTTCTCAATTTTCAACTGATTATTAGATAATTTTGCTCATTCTTAACAGCATAAAGCCCCTCCACCTAGTGTGGATTTTATGTTTGTTTCTGGATATTGCTGGGCAAATGTGAACTTTGAATCTCCAGATTCAACTCCAACTGGTAAATCTGAAGACTCCATTTGATATTTATTGGGCCCTATTGCTGCCACTCTTCATATGTTAAAGCTGCCTTTTTTCTTTCTATTACCCACCCCCATGCACCATGGTTGGTTCTGGGATACACCAGCCTTTAAAACCCAATAAACTATTTCACTCCCTTCTTGGAAAGACTCTGATTGCTAGGTCATCTTCTCCAGATGTTGATGATAGGGATTTCAGCTGGAACCACTCTGGTCCCATTAACCTGCTTTCTCTCCTCCATTATATTGGGAAAAGATCCCAAATGAGTGGTTCCTGACATAAATAGGGAGAATAAACTCCACATTTTTCACAAGTGAGACTCTAGACAAGGTTCTCTCTGGTAGAGAGAAGATTGCTAGTACTACCAGGGAGGCTTTCAGGAGAAACATGAGACAACTAGGGGTCTCTCTCTCCAGGTGAGTTACAAAGAAGTATGTCCAAGAGTCCTGGGGAATTATACCATATAAGTAGCAAGGCAAGAGTTTGGGTAAAATTGGAAAATTTTGTTGTAAGGAGAAACATTTTTGGGACCTCCAGCAAGTTTTGGGACCTTTGGTACAGGTGGGGAGAGTAAAAAAGGAGGAGACCAGGAGACTAGAGGTATCAAAAGTAAAATTTGGATCTTGTGTAGCTTTTCTAACCTTAGGGAAGCCTGCAGAAGACAGGGGGCTTTAAAATTAAGATAGCTGAAGCTGAAGATGAACACAAGCAAAAACAAGGGAATATGAAATTAAAGAAGAAGAGAATTTAAACTTCCAACTGAGAAATAAAGTTCAAGCTATCTTTTTGAGAGAAAAAGCTGGTAAAAACTTAGCCTAGTTCTAAGGTTAACTTTAAAAGACCCAAAGAAGCTGCTGCAAGCCAGGGGGAAAGGCAGGGGTAAGTAAAGCTAATATTTTTACCAACAACCTTTAGATAAAGAACCTGAAGCAGGAGTCCCAACAAAGAAGCTGCCTGAAAGGTTTAAAACTATATTGATAAGAAATAGACAATAAGGGACTCAAAACATGCCTGCTTGCTTTTAAAGGGCAGTTTTCTTGCCAGAAGAGCCACCAAGAGCAGGGGAGCCTCCTGGTTGGCTGGGGATAGAATTTTTAGCCCCAATCAGGAGGGTTGGAAGTTTTTGCAATAGTTTCCAGGCTGAGATATGATTGGTTACTGGCTATAAGATATTCATGGGAGCAAACTGCAACCAATAATTTTGAGTTTGCATTCAATAATATAGAGGCATTTGATAGGTTAGCCTTAACAGTTTTTAAAAGCAGCTGACACCAGGCTAGTAGTAATTTGAATCAGCCAGTGTTTTGTCCCATAACTGGGAAAAATAAGATGGGTGATCTGTGAGGCATGCCAAGACAAGTCATTTGCCTACAGTGTGGGCTGAATCCTCCAAAGGATTAAGAGTATTAGCCATTTTTTGTGGAGATTTATTTTTTAGGCCAGGGAAAAGAGTACTACCCAGGCCAGGGTGAAGCAACTTTACATCATCCCTGTCAGCAATCCAGAAACGGCAGATGATCTAGTCATTACTGTAAATTTAGAACCTATAGGTAAAAATGCAGGATTGTCAAATTCTTTTGCATGAACTAACCAACTTAATGGAGTAATTTACATCCCAGAAAAACTTAAATTTTTATATAAAAGAATGAAACATATTCCAGTAGGTTGGTGAGTTTACACAAAAGAATATGAAAATCCCACATTTTTGCCAACAGGTTTGGAATCTACAGTATCAACCTTGTGAAATTTAAAATGATGAGTTCCTTTTCCCAGTGCATGGAGACTCTGATTAGGTTGAGAATGGTTGTGTATCTGGCCAAGATCCTTATTAAATTTCTCAAGGACCAAAAGGGTCAACTATCAGATACAATTTTTCTGGCTGCTCCAAGATTTTTAGCCAGCTATTGGTCATTCATACATAAGTAGCAGTGAAAGGGGACCTCCCATATACTGGTTTGTGATTGGAACCAACTGGAGAACTATGTGGGTGCTCTGAAGATCATCAAGAAGGAGATACAGAAGATTGTCTGGGAGGAGACAGGAAGGCCACCCAAGGATCCTGATTCCTGGATAAGACTCTAGAGCCCAAAGCTAGCCTTTGTTAACTTTGAGGCTACCTAATTAGTAGAATTTAAGGGATTCTTTAGCTGTGAACCCTAAGTATACTAATTTTGTTTTTACACAGCTTGCCTTAGGAATATGAAGGCCTTCAGAGATCTTTTCAAGAAGTATATCTTTGATACCTCAGAAATCATCATGAAGATAATTTTCTGGGTACTATGATATGGGCCTTCTTAAAAAATGTTAGATTGAAACACTGAAGCTACCAGATGAAGATTAATGCAACCTAGTTAATAAGGGTCTGATGCTGTATTTATGGGTTACTTTAATAGCCAGCGGGCTAGGAAGTTCATTGAGAAGAGATATGGGTCGGGGAAGAACAAGATCAGCTGGAACTATGTGTTTTCTGTCCTGAATGAGGGTACTGAGACTGAATCTTCCCTGAAAGAATAATAGAAACACTTTTCCAAGTCAGTGGAAGTTATTAAGCCATCCTTTGGCAAGCTGTTTGTGGGCCTGAAGAAGTCAAGTGATAGGGCTGATGAGATATTAAGTGGTATTAAAAATGGATTCCCTCCAAGAAAGGCTAGCTTGAACTGAAAAAGACACAATGTACACTCTGGTAGGTAGGAGCTACAAAAGTGATGGGATGCTGAAATACCCAAAGAAGGTTGTAGATGCCATGAGCTTGTGTCCAAATAGTTTCTAATACTTAATAAAAATACTATTTGCTTTCCTGCTCATGTATGCTTTTTAAAAATAATTGGCTATTTTTTGTTAGTTCAATAATAAATTTTTATAGCTTAGGATATTAAATCAATCTTTACTAAAATTTAATGTCTTTATTTGGTTTTATTTCTTGGAAAAATTTAGGCTTGTTTTAATGGTGGGATACACCATCTTAAAAACGCCATCTAGAAAGACGCCATCTTGAAAAACATTTGAGATGGTGTTGGTATTTACATAAGAAAAAAGCTTAATAAAAATTATTAAATAGTTAATTTTAAAAAAATGGTTTTTAATACAGCATCTCAAAAAACTGCATCACAAAAACACTATCTCAAATAAAAATAAAAAGTGTTTTTATCCAAAGAAGGTTATCAAACTTGGTGTACTCCACTGCAGAACTACCCATTTATAGGTGCCGCCTTGCAAATATATTTTATGCCGCAACACTCCCTACTTTTAAGTTAAGCGCTGCAGAAGCGTTATATTCAAATCCCTATAATATGAACTCCACTAATAAATTATATTTTATAAGCACTAAATTCAGAAAAATAATAAAAAGATTAAAAACTTAATATAATAAAGAAAAATAAGAAACAACAAAATAACTATAAACAATAAAAAAGGATAAGCACAACAAGTTTATTGCAGACACAGGTTCAGTGAGAGTTACCTCTTGTGTCAGGGGCGCCTCTACGCTGCTGAGGGAAAGACATAGCAGGAGGAGTGGCCTGACAGTTGGTGAGGAAGGAATGCTTGTCAGGGCGCTGAATGATGATAACCAGGCGCTTGTGAGTTGGCACCATGTATTGGTTGTTGTCCAAATGCTGGCATACATGAGTCAGGATAACCAACATTTGGGACCAGGCCAACTGTTAGTTGCGCAACATAGAAGATCAGTTGCACAAGGGAAGTTGGATTTGGATGACTGACACCAAACAACCCAACCATCACAAGCAGAGAGCACAGCACTTATGGTGAAGCTGTCCATCAGGATGTTCTCCATGTAAGAATAGGCTATTGGCAGGGGGCGCAGTGCTAGTAGGCTAGAGAACAATAGTGCTCCAATCAACAACCAGAATACCCAGGCTGAAAGCCTTTGGGGGATACCACATGAAGTGGCAAGTTGCAGCAGCCAAAGAAAGTAGTAAGGAAGCATTAACAGTGATAATGGCTTGGAGGAACACCTTAAACGTGACAGGGAAGCAACAATTAGTGTTGGCTTGGACGGTTAAGTCCAAGGTTTGGTGGAAGCTGGTATCTGCAACAAGCTCAAGGGCCCAAACCCAAGTCACCTCATCAATGTATTCATTTCAAATGGCAATTGTGTGGATGTGCTGGGAAGAGATTCCACTGGGAGATAAGGAAGATGACTGCAGTCCTAGATACACCTCAGAAGCCAAATGGGATGCTTCATACTGGCTGTGGTACAGCTCACCTGTGTGAATTGATGATATGGCATCCTCATCAAAATGCAGCATCTGTACAAAGCTGTACATTGTCTCCTCATGGTGGAAGATCCCAAAATTTCTAAGAAGGTTGGGGTAGTCCACCACCACATTATGGGAGTTGCAGCAGGCGCAAAGAATTGCAGACAGAGTAGCAGGAGGCGCACCAGTAGGGGGAAGGTGGCAAGAGAAGGAAGGGCAAACAATATTCTGGCTATCATCTTGGGAGCTATGGAGGAAACACTAACCTCAAACATGGAGTTCACGTTGAGGAAATCCCCAGAAGCGGAGTTGTGGTCAAAACTATGTTCCAAACCATCCACAGTGGTGGTGCAGTCCTGTTTGCAAAGTTGACTGTCATTAGCCCAAAGTCAATTCAGGAAGGCAACACACACCAACTGTGGCATTTTACAAAAAGTTTTGTGCTATGCCTTGTCCACCAAAGCCATCATTGTGTTGTACTCCTGACACATGTTGTTGTTGCTGTTGTTGGGATTCATAGGAAGAAGAAAGAAAGTAGTGCTTGGTCAAATGGGTATATATGTTGGGATTTTTGACCAAGCAATGATGCCAATTATGACAGAGCTCACAGAATAGAATTACTGCAACCTCATTGTCATAAATTAATAATATAAATTTTAATTATATTCAATTGGCAGTAGATTTTGGATCATCACAGCAGAATGCCCAATGACAGGGGCCGCCACACTGTCCTAATCATACATAAAGTGCCACCCAAAAAAACTCCAGGTGCCGCACCGGCGCCTGGTTCAAATCCCCAAAATGTTAATATATTAACTGATCATATTTCTAGGCACCAGTCTCAAAGCAATAATCTAAAATATATATTTTGGATCAGCAGTAGATCTATGGTTTTAATGACAAAATCCACCCAATAAGAAGCAGCGCCACAGCGCTTATCTTTGGTTGGTTTGTCATAACAATCATACTTTTATATGATAAATTAAGCCTTTCTCTTATTAATTGGGAATAAAGTATGGTATTAATTTAAGACACTAAATAATAAATTAACCAAAAATGGCGCCACTTTGATAGTACTACCCCCCTGTAACACAGTCATTCAAAAAACCATGTTTCATATGCTAGCTTTATTCCTTATCATAGTATGAACTTTGTTATTTGGGTTTGAACAATACAATGTTTTACTAGTGACTTTATATAGCAATGAGGGTGCTTCTGTTATCCCAAAATATGCCCATTACAAAATCTACTAAGCATCTAAGCGTCTAATAGGAGTGGCGCCACCAATGTAGCATTAAGAACCAACATTTTTTAACATATGCTGCCATAGAACACTATATAGAACATGCCACTGAAAATTGACTGTTTCTACTTTTAAAAAGTACAATTCAGCGCCAAATTTCACTTAAATAAAATTTTTTAAAAACTAAAACCTTTCATATATGTATTTTTTGATTCCTCTAAGCAACTGGGCCTTTTTAACCCCTGTTGTATAAGCTAGCTTTAAAGGTGTTCAAGTTTTACTCTTTGGCCCAGTTGAGGTAGCTTCACTGTGAATTTCTTAATTCAATATAAAAATGGTTAAAATTACCATGTTTTTGAGCTGTGGCATCTAATTTCATCATCTTGAAAACATCATTTCAACTGCAATTTTTCAGTCAAAACTCAAATTTTTTGCATACTTGTGTTACTAAAAAAATTTATTTTTACATAATAAAAAACTTTTTAATTTTGATGGTATATATTTTGTGAGTTTTTCTATAACAATACGTAAAATATTTTAAACTTTTATATTGCAAACATTTTCCTTTTTTACTTTGAAAATTGTCCTCAAAATCAAACTTTTCTGATGCAATTTCACCCTTAGATGCCTCCCAAGCCTACCACCAATGCTACCCCCAAGGCCCCCAAGAGCACAGCCGCTCCCATCCAGGCAAGAAAGCCCAAGGCTACCCTCTCCAAGTAGCCTCTTCAATAAACAGCACCTGCCAAGACCCCTACGCCTTCCCCTGAGCCTGAGGCTGATAGCCCCATCCCTCCCCAGTCTCCCTTTGTTTACTCCCCCTCTGATCCCCAGGAGAAACACTTTCACTTTAATGATAAATATGAGAATAAAGGAGACTCTGAAAAAACTCTGTTGACCATGGTTCAGCAGCCTCAGAGGAGGAGCCCATCCTAGAGTGAAACTTACATGCAGTTTCCAACATCTGCAATGACAATGAGCAATTCAAAGTCCCAGCTGTTTTTCCTGACACTTTCTCTATTATGACCAAGAAGGGGGATGATGGTGTTGCAATTGAGTTTCCAGACTTGCCTGCCAACATATCTTACAATACACAGGGGGCGCCCAATGAGTTGCCCCTTGATGTATCTAAAGACATGGGCCATTCTGATAGCAATGTCAAATTGTGGGCACTTCTTCTTAATTAGGAGTGTGGCCAATTTGACATACTGATCCAGCACAAGTTATTGCTTGCCTTCAATCTTTATATGGAGCGTGCCACTATGCTACCCCCTTGTGGCCCAGTGGCTTTCCCATATTGTATATTAATTGTACTATTCTTCAATAAACAATACCTTATTCTAATTATTCCATTCCTTTCTATTGGACTGTTGTCTTCCCCAACTCAAATAGTGAATCCTCATTGGTTCAGTTGCAACAGTGGTAGCAGCAGTAGGTTCACAACCTACCTAAAAGAAAAATTCCCCCAAGAAAGGACAGAGTACAGGCCATATGGCTACTCCCCATCAAGAGACTTTCCTGAAAATCCCTGAGGAGGACATCCCCAACAGGTACATTATTTACCAAGACCAGCTAGTTCTTACAAGTGTGTATAATTGCCTCTGCCCTGGACAGCATGACGCCAGCATCACCCCGCCTCAGTCAGATCTTTCACAGTGAATGCTTAACCTCCAGCTGGAATCCTTTGTGGGTGGGGTCAAAGGGGCTTACATTATCAGTTGGCTTCACTCCACCAAAACCTGCCTCCGTATCTTTCAAGTACCTGAGCCTATGTGGGTTATCACAGCGTCTGGGCACCTCATGGGACTGCCGCTGTATGGTTTATCAACTGAGCCAGCCAAGAAATTGAGGTCACCTGGGCGGCATTCAGGGATGCTGTGAAGTCCTGCTACAGCAATACCTTCTTGCCTATTGTGGTGGGAACTCCCCTTCTGGCAATTAAGCAGACTGGCTCTGTTCCCAAATACCTTGCTGCCTGGCAGAAGATATTACCACAGCCCCTGAAGCTGTGACTGATGGAAACAATATGCTTCTGACCCTAATAGTCAATGTTCTCAGGCCCCATATATGTAAGTGGGTCCCTGTAGGTTGCTGCACCTCCATTAATGACTGTTACAAGGCCATTGTGGAGGCCAACAACCAGGCTTCTGCTGCACACATGATTGTCAGGAATGACACTTTGGATGCTCCTAAATCTCAAAATACAGAATCAGAGTCAAACCCAGGACAAAACCCTTTGCAGACCGCCAGACTCATAGGCTGGGAATGCAATAACCCACTACTAATTGATGAAGTTGCTGCCAGCCCGCCAGGACCCAAACCCTTAGCTGCCCCTCAAGATTCTGCAAGCAAACTGCCAGTGCAAGATGCCGGGAATTTCCCTGAGGTGCCAATGTCTGATACTGGCGGTTTTCCCGGTGAAAAGAGGAATTTCTCCCTGAAAGTTATTCCAAACTCCCCCAAAGTCCCAGGGAAGGCACTGAACCCAAAGAGGCACCCAATACCCAAATCAATAAACAGAAGGATTTGAAGCCTTCTCACCCCAAAGTGGCCAGTGGCAAACTGCCAGTACCAAGCGCCACACTGCCATCTGAGACACCCAATGCCAACCTGCCCGGGCCCAGAAAACCTGACCAGGTAGTGAAGCCTGGCAGCGTGGTATAAATACCTGATAGGCTGAGATCAACCCCCATTGTCATTTTTAAATAAAAGTTATGAGATATTGGTTTCCCCAACTATTGCCGTATTTTATTCTTGCCATCTTCCAGTTAACCCCAAGATTGTCTGCCTCCCTGCCAGCCCGCCAGCTACGTACTGTCTGCCAGGTGCCCGCTTTAGTCCTGTCCATTTCACTGAGTACCCCTTAAAGCCTGAGTACAAGGACTACACCGCTAACAACATACTAGCCTGGGATTCCTTGGCCAGAACTACTGAGTTAACCAGATATAACCAAGAAGACCCTTGGTACGTTACCAAACCCCGCCTGTTGAGAGATAAGTACAACTTTCTTCCCACCTACCAAATGGACATGGAACCACCTGTCACCCCCAAACCAATGCCTGCCTCTGTCACTGAGCTCTCATTGGACTATACCAACAAGCTTTTTGGAATTGTATATATTACTCTCACGGGAGTAATAGATACTATTGTCCCAGCTGCTAGTCTGTGGTCGTGGGTGGGCAAGTAAATGTCCTACCTCATTAAGTTAGCACCAATCCTTTGGTGGGCTCTGCCCACCCAGTCTGCAACCTGCCAGTTCCCAAACACTAGCAAGCCGGCCAATCAGGGTTGGCTCTCTGAAATTATGACAATTTATTTTAAACCTGGTACCCTGAGCCCTAAGATGTTGATTATTCTTGGGGCATCTTGCATGTTTTTTGTAATGTTAATCACTTATTACACATTTATGATGACCAAGAACCTGATCTCTTCCACATGGAAGAATACAAACATGACCCCAGGCAACCCCAAGAACCCTGACCCTGCCGCCAAACCTGCCAAAGGACCCTCCTCTCAGGTTCAGAATGTGATAGTCAACCAATCCCTCACCAAAGTGGAGATGCCCCAGATGGGAAAACTCACTCTTGAAGAGGCCTGCTGCACCATGCCAGTGCTCCAACTACATTTTCAGCCAATGCCCTATCCTATTCCAGTGACACCAAAAAGGTACTTGAAGTAGCCGCCATGCTATCAGGAGATGCCCCTGATTGGTTTGGAAAAGCCACCACTGAAGACGTGGAATTTTGCCTAGACTATGCCAAGTTTGAAGCCAAACTGATGGCCACAGGGGAAGACCGTGACACCAGATACTACGCCCTGAACTCCTTGTTGGAAATCCGGCAGGGCTCCTGTCCCATCCAAGCTTAAATTGACAAATTCCTCAAACTAAAGACTCACACCCAACTTGGAGACAAACTGGCAGCCATCATCTTCCAAAAGGGAGTCAACCTAGCAATGAAGGACTTGTTGAAGCACCATCCACCCACCCTCAGCCTAGACAATCTGGTTCCCCTGTGCAAGGGCCTTAGCATAAACCAAGAGAATTCTGGCCCCTCCCAGACCCACCAAACCCAAACATCAACCCCCAACAGAACAGGAATGATACCCAAAGAGCTCCAACAACACTATTGCAAAGGACTCTGTTTCCACTGCAATCAAGGCGGGCCTCTTGAGCAGAGCCTGCCCTAAGAAGAACACTGCCCCAGTCTCACTGGCACAAATAAACACTTCTTCCCAGTCTTATAAATTCATCCAAGTGACCATAGAACTATTGGGAAACAAGCGCCAGATTGAAGCTTTTATTGATACAGGAGCTGATGAAAGCTTCATTTACGCCGGCCTGAAAAAGGAACTAGGCATGATAGCTTCAGAGTGTAGCCTACAAGTAGTCATGGGAAACAGCTCTCTGGACACTGGCTATGAGTGAACAAGAACTCCCGTTGACAATTGGACATAATGTGTACATGTCGTCCCTGATCCTCTTACCCTGACTACCCCACCTCCTTATACTGGACAACTCCTGGTCTGACAAACATGGCCTGATCCTGAACTATTGCAAACAAACCACCACGTTGGGCTGACCTGAATCTTGCAACACTGTCCCCTTTTGTATGAGCCATGGCCAAACCCCTATCAACAAACTCTTAACCATAAAGATAGAATCTAGTGTTGGAATACTACCTACCACCTACAGAAATGGGACCATGTGTTTAGTGAAGGAGAAGCCACAAAAATACCCAGCCATTTAATATACAACCACACCATAGACCTAATACCAGGAACCCAACCTCACCACAGCCCATCTACAGCTGCAACCACCACAAACAAGTAGCCTTGAAAGCATACCTGGAAGATATGTAAAAAAAGGGTTTCATCTAAGTGTCAAAAGCCCCCTGCTTGTCACCCATTCTGTTTGTAGGGAAAAAGATGGTGGGATGCACCCATGTTTGAATTACCAAAAACTGAATGACATCACGGTAAAGAACTGCTACCCCATCCCCAATGCCAACAACCTCTGTGATGTACTGACTGGAGCCCAGGTGTACTCAAAAATTGACCTCTGAGATGTGTTCAACCAAATCCAAATCAAGGATGGAGACAAGTACAAGACTTCCTTCAAAACCTGATATGGGCTGTACAAGTACCTGATGATGCCCTTTGGCCTCTGCAACGCCCCCAGCACCTTCTGAAGGATGGTCAACACTGTCCTAGGGGAATACCTTGACCGCTTCTGTGTGGCATATCTGAACAACATTCTCATCTACAGCAAGTCTCACAAGGAACACCTGCACCACCTGGACCTCATATTGGAGAAAATCTCCCAAGCCAATTTACATGCTAAGCTCAAGAAGTGTGAATTCTTTCAGTCTGAAGTTGAATTCCTGGGATAAATAGTGAAGACTGGCGGGTTTGCAATGGCACAGGACAAAGTAGAAGCAATAACGTCTTGGCCAATGCCCAAATGTAGGAAAGATGTGAGAAGTTTTTTGGGCCTGGCAAACTATTGCAGGGATTTCATCCAAAAAACTTTCTCTCATCACCCTGCCCCTGACATGCCTGTGCTCTGACAAGGTCATCTTTGTCTGGACTCCAGAATGAACCACCGCTTTTGAGACCCTGAAACTTGCCTTCACCTCTGCCCCTGTCCTGGCCATGCCTGACCCATCCAAGCCTTTTGTGCTGGAAACCAACGTGTCCAACTTTGCGGTGGGAGGGGTCCTTCTTCAGGAAGGAGGAGATAGTATGCTACATCCTGTAGAATATTACTCCAAGAAGATGCTGCCTGCCAAAGGAAACTACCCAATCTAAGACAAGGAGATACTTGCTATAATGAAGACCTTGAAACATTGGCGCCGGTATTTATGTGGTGCTGAGTTTCCAGTAAAAGTTCTAACCAACCACAAGAACCTGGTTTACTTCTTTAAACCCAGACAGCTGAACCAAAGGCAGGCCAGATGGGCCTTAGAACTGGCCAACTACACCTTGACCATTGACTACAAACCCAGAAAGGTGAACATGGTACCTGACACCCTAAGTAGAAGAGCAGATATGACTCCCACCACAGCTGAGATCAAGAACCACAGCACCCATGTAAACCTCAACCCCACCAGCCTAGGCATCCAACTGATGCTCATGAAGATCACAGCTCGTAAACCTGACAGAATTGAGGCGCAGAAAGTAGACAAGTATTCAGCGGAACTCATTGCCAACTTGACCTCAGACCCAGATAGCCAACACTACAAGAATGGATTCTCATTGAAAGGAACCACTCTGCTATTTTCACAACTGGATCTATGTACCAGAAGGTGAAACAAGGACCAAAGTACTCATGGACTATCACAACTCAGAGATGGCCAGCCACCCTGGAAGACTCAAGACAATCTGAGGAATCAAGAAGAATTATGCTTGGCCCCAACTGGACAAAGACATGGCTGCCTACATCAAAAGCTGTGAGACATGTGGAAGAACCAAACTCCGTAGATCCAAACCTGAAGGCTTGCTAAGACCACTAGACATACCAGAGGGACCCTGGCAGTCCGTTTCAATGGATTATATTGTGGAACTGCCCCCTTATAATTTGTTCAATGCAATCCTATTCATGGTAGATAGATTCACTAAAATGTCCTATTTTGCCCCTACCATCACCCACTGCACTGCCGCAGAGACAGCTAGACATTTCCACAACCACATCCTAACCCAAAATGGCACTCCAGCGGAAATCATCACTGATAGAGGATCACAATTCACCTCCAACTACTGGGCTCAGGTGATGAAGGATTTAGGGTACAGGGCTGCGTATCAACCTCCTACCACCCACAGACCGACAGCCAGACTGAACAAGTGAACCAAATACTTTAACAGTACCTACAATGCTATGCCAACGCCAACCAAGATAACTGGGCCAAGATGATACTCATGGCACAGTACACCTACAACATCAAAAACCATGCATCTACTGGAATGTTCCCTTTCAAAGCCAACTACGGGTTTGACCCCACATGGGACCCTAGCATTGGAAACAAGGAAACCAACCTGTCTGGACGCGCCTGGATTGAACAGATCCACACTACCCAAACTATATGCCTAGAAAACCTGAACCAAGCAGTACAGACATACAAGACCTTTGCTTATCAAAAACAGACCCCTGGTAAACCCCTCTAAGTTGGAGACAAGGTCTATTTGAATTCCTGTAACGTGCCCCTGCATGTGCCTTGCAGAAAACTAGCTCACAGAAGAAGCGGACCACACAAGATCACCAAGCTCATTGGAGAAGCTGCCTTCAAGTTAGACCTACCCCCATGTGGAAGATCCATAACGTGTTCCCCAGCCCTGCTGTTCAAAAAAGACAGAAACTCCCTTCCCCACCAGAGGATCAAGTCAAGCCCCCCACCAATCCGGAAGAACCACTCAATTGAGTACAAAGTTGAGTACATCCACGGCAACCGGGTCCACTACAAGATCCCCCAGTACTACAACAAGTGGTCAGGCTACCCCCTGAAAGAAAGCATCTGGGAACCCTTGAGCAACCTAGCCAATGCCAAACAGGCCATCCAACAATACCTCAAGAAGAAGGCCATGAAAGGGGAATTTTTGGGGGAAGAAGGGGATGATGTCAGGATTGACAATTTAGATGCTCCTAAATCTCAAAATACAGAATTGGAGTTGAACCCTGGAAAAACCCTTTGCAGACCACCAGACTCATAGGCTGGGAATGCAATAACCCACTACTAATTGATGAAGTTGCTGCCAGCCCGCCAGGACCCAAACCCTTAGCTGCCCTGCAGGATTCTGCAAGCAAACCGCCAGTGCAAGATACCAGGAATTTCCCTGAGGTGCCAACACCTGATACTGGCGGTTTGCCCAGTGAAATAGACAAATTTCTCCCTGAAAGTTATTCCAAACTCCCCCAAAGTCCTGGGGAAGGCACTGAACCCAAAGAGGCACCCAATACCCAAATCAATAAACAGAAGGATTTGAAGCCTTCTCACCCCAAAGCATCCAGTGGCAAACCACCAGTGCCAAGCGCCACACTGCCATCTGAGACACCCAATGCCAACCTGCCCAAGCCCAGAAAACCTGACCAGGTAGTGAATCCTGGCAGTGTGGTATAAATACCTGCTAGGCTAATATCAACCCTCATTGTCATTTTTAAATAAAGGTTATGAGATATTGGTTTCCCCAACTATTGCCATATTTTATTCTTGTCATCTTCCAGTTAACCCCAAGATTGTCTGCCCCCCTGCCAGCCTGCCAGCTATGTACTGCCCGCCAGGTGCCCCCTTTGGTCCTGTCCATTTCACCAAGTACCCCTTAAAGCCTGAGTACAAGGACTACACCGCCAACAACATACTAGCCCAGGATCCCTTGGCCAGAACTACTGAGTTAACCAGATACAACCAAGAAGGCCCTTGGTACGTTACCAAACCCCACCTGTTCAGAGATAAATACAACTTCCTTCCCACCTACCAAATGGACATGGAACCACCTGTCACCCCCAAACCAATGCCTGCCTCCGCCGCTGAGCTCCCACTGGACTATACCAACAAGCTTTTTGGAATTGTATATATTACTCTCACAGGAGTAATAGATACTATTGTTCTAGCCGCCGGTCTGTGGTTGTGGGTGGGCAAGTAAATGTCCTACCTCATTAAGTTAGCACCAATCCTTTGGTGGGCTCTGCCCACCTAGTCTGCAACCTGCCAGTTCCCAAACACTAGCAAGCCGGCCAATCAGGGTTGGTTCCCTGAAAATGATGCTCTACCTCAATCTTGTGCAACACCTAGAAATGCCCATAACCAAGTAGGCTGCTGTCAGCCCTGCCAGAAGGAGAATGGGATTAAACACCCTGCAAGGGGGAACTCCAGCTAGCACAAATTGAGGGCCAGGGAAAAGCCTGGGGGTTATAGCTACAAGAGGTTCTGCAACCCCACTTTTTCCCCACTCTCAATCCCTCCTTGCAAAGAACCCCTGCAACTACAATGTACACAAAGTTGAAACCCTTGATGCCTTCCAGGTTCATATAGACAACCCCGTACTTCAAGCAATCTACTCTCTCAATAAAGTAACCTGCTTGGCTTATTCCTTCCATTTTTGTGGGAATACCCACAAAATATTGGTGGATACTGGGGCCAACCACACCATGGTTGACCAGGTGTTCACTGATTCTCAACAGTCAGACTGTGTGCCAAGCAGATTCAAGGCAGTACAAGTAGCTGACTCCTGTAGAGTAGCAATTACCCATGAAACAGTACCTTTCTCTGTGAGAATGGGGAACATCCAGGTTAAGCTCTTGCAGCCAATCATGGCAGGGCTCAGCCACAATGTAATTGCTGTCCTCAACTGGCTTTGTCACAATTGTCCCTACATTGACTGGGATACATCTGTTATCACCCTCAATAGAAATGGGGTGGGCCTTCAGATCTACCCTGTTGAAATGAGCAAGCTACGCCACAATACTGTGTTTGTCAGAATAACAGAGACAAGCTCATACAATTTCAAGGGGGGAAAACTAGACTTTAACCAATGCTCAGTCGAAGTTATCTGCGCTGAACTATCTGCAGTCCCTCCCTTGACCTCCTCACCACTACCAGCGCTTGCTGCACTCCTCAAGGAGTACAAGGATGTATTCAGCAAGACACTTTAACAACTACCTCCTCCCCAGGAGATCCAGCACGCTGTACAACTTCAAGGATTGTTACCTAAAGCACGACCATTATACCGTCTTACACCAAAGGAAGATGAGACCCTCTGCCAGCACCTTGTGGGCGCGCTTGATAAGAGCTTCATTTGTCCCTTGCTCTCTCCATACAGGGCAGCTGTCTTCTTTGTAGCCAAGAAGGATGGGTCCTTTCAATTGGTCACAGACTAACGCGCCTTAAACAAGGTGACTGTTAATAACAAATACCCCCTGCCATTGATTGACAATCTGTTTGACACACTTACGGGTGCAAAGGTCTTTAGCAAGATTGATCTCACCGCGGGGTAAGACCAGGTTTGCATTGCATCAGGGGATGAAGCAAAAACTGCCTTCTGCACACGCTACAGGTTATTTGAGTGTCAGTTCATGAACTTTGGAATGACCAACACTCCTTCTACCTTTGCCATGCTGATGAACAAAGCATTTGGGGAATTGATTGGGAAATGTGTGGTTGTGTACCTTGACAACATTATTGTCTTCAGTCAAGATCAAATCACACACCTCCAACACCTCCGTGCTGTCCTTGACACCCTTTGGAAAAATCAGCTAAAAGCTAAACCCTCCAAATGTGAGTTCCTCAAGTCAGAGCTGCTGTTCCTTGGGCACATCATCTCTGCCCAAGGGATAAAGCCCAACCCTGCCAAAATTAAGGCAATCACCAGCATGCCACCTCCCACCAATGTGAGCCAGGTGTGTACCTTCTTAGGCATGGCTTCCTATGTGTGCAAGTTCATTCCCAATTGGGGGAACTAATTGCACCTCTCACTGAGCTCCTTGATACCAAACAGCGCTTCCATTGGACTCCTGTCAGATATTGAGCCTTTTAGATGTTGAAGCAAAGGCTCACAACAGCACCAGTACTGCAGTTTCCCAATCAAAACCAACAGTACAAACTTGAGACCAATTCCTGACAGGGCCATAGGAGGCGTGCTAAGGGTAGAAATTGACAATGGCGTCTTCCTCCCCGTGGCATATGAGTCCAGGAAACTTACCAACTTGGAACAACATTATCCCATCCATGAGAAAGAGTTGGCAGCAATTGTGCACTGCGTCAAGAAATGATGCTGTTACCTGGAAGGGGCTATCTTTACACCCTGTGTCCTGACAGATCACAAGTCACTCCAGTACTTCAACAAGCAGTCCCACTTGACACGCCACCAAGCAGGCTGGGTTGAGCGTCTATCCCCCTACTGGCTGCGCATTGAGTACAAGCCTGAGAAGGAACTTGTTACAGCTGATGCCTTCTCACGCCTCTACGTAGCGTCCATCACCAGGATGATGGCTTGGATCCAGATTGGTCAATGCTGTAAATTTGCCCTGAAGCAACTTGTTACAAAGGCCTTAAATCAGTAACCATATCCAAGTTAAAGGACAATGAGAGTCAGTTCACCACTGATGCTGGCAACGTCTGCCGCCGGGCAGAGACAGGTAAGAAGACACCTTACATTCTCACCACACAACAAGGCAACACAATATTGCATTACCACCGCACCTTGGGTCACATCAGAGGATGCAACCTCTTTGAGATTATGAAACAAAAGGTTTGGTGGCCGTGTAGGCATCAAGATATCTTGGATCTCCTCAAAACGTGTGTACTGTGCAAAAAAAACACGTCTAAACCTGCACCCTCAAGTATGTCCTGCCCATCAAGGTCATGGAACCCTTTGAACAGTGGGACCTTGATGTTGTTGGGCCTCTCCCTGAAGAAAGACTGGGGAAGAAATACATCATAACTGCCATTGACTACTTCACTTATTGGCCAGTGACCTGGGCAACAACTAACCACACTGCCACCACCATCACCCGCTTTATTGGTAAGGAAATTGTGGCCTGCTTTGGGAGGCCCAAGCGTCTCATCACAGATGATGGTCCTGAACTTGTTGGGAAGGTCATAAAGGCGTACTGTGCCAAGAATGCCCTCTAACAAATAGTCACCACCCCCTATCATCTGCAAGCCAATGAACGTGTAGAGCAATTAAATGGCTCCCTAGTTCAACTGATTTCCAAGCCCTCCCAGGAGCACCCCAATACTGCATGGACTAAACACTTGCCCACCGCTCTACTTATTTTACAAGCAAGAATCAACAGAGGCACCGGGTTCAGCCCCAGCGCTTTGGTCTTTGGAACGCCTGACAGTCTGACAGGAGTTGAAAAGGGGAATTTACTGTCTACAGTTCCAGGAAAGCCCCCCTGTTGATGACTCCATCCCTAAACTAGTGGCGTGCCAAAGCCTGAGAAATTGAACACAAACAAATTGAAGGAGGGACCAAACACCTTGAAGCCAGATACGGTATAGGTGACCCTGTCTACACCCTTAACTCCAATTTGGTTAAGTCAGAACCAAATCACCTAGGGCCCTTTGAGATAGCCACGGTCTATGACAATCACACCTATCAGCTTGAAGATGCCCAAGGGAACACCAAGAAGCCCTATCACAATTGCTTGTGCCCCTGCCGCGCCATCCCCACACAAAGGCTGTTTGTGCAGACGTTCCCAGATCTTCCACAGACTCTGATCCTGGTCTTTGACAATGAGCAGGGGGCAAGGGGGTGTTGCAACCAAGTTTCCAGACTTGCCTGCCAACCTATCTTACAATACACAAGGGGCGCTCAATGAGTTGCCCCTTGATGTATCTAAATACATGGGCCATTCTGATAGCAATGTCAAATTGTGGGCACTTCTTCTTAATTAGGAGCATGGCCAATTTGACCTACTGATCCAGCACAATTTATTCCTTGGCTTCAATCTTTACATGGAGCGTGCCACCCCCTTGTGGCCCAGTGGCTTTCCCATATCACATATTAATTGTACTATTCTGCAATAAACAATGCCTTATTCTTATTATTCCTGTCCTTTCTATTAGACTGTTGTCTTCTCAACTCAAATACTGGATCCTCATTGGTTCAGTTGCAACAATGGCTTTTTCAAGGACAGCTTTCTTTTCACCTGTAATAACCAGAAAAATAACATGGTGCACCATCACTACCGCTGTGATAGTCTGGGCTTCCTTGCGCAATTTACTACAATTGGTTTTACATAAGTCAAGGAGCTCACCATTGAGCATGACTGTTTGGGCTCTGATATGATACTATATTATCTCATGCGCTGGTACCTACACCAAGTCATTCCATTAAACAAGGACATGACTTTTTATGAGATGATAACATATACCCATCTTCACCTGAATGAGAATCAGCAAGAGGAGAATGGAGAGAAGACCAAACTCCAATTCTATGTCACCAACCATGCTCAATTGAAGCAAGTCTTGGTGTCAGCGCCAGGAATACTGACAAGCTTGTGCTAACAGAAGCCCAGAAAACCACTTTTCTTGGTAAAAAATTCCTCCTACATGATGATAGCCAAGGAGCATCAAACTGTATTTTGTGCTTTTCAATGCAAGAGGATCTTACACACCTCCTAAAATGCAATACCTGGTTTGCCAATGGGACATTTACATCTTTCCAAAGCTATTTACCAGCTTTGTACTATCCATGGCCAGGTGAACAAGAATACTGTTTCCTGTGTCTTCTTTTTCCTCCCTAATAAAAGGGAGGATACTTATATTCACGCTCTTACCATCCTCAAGCAAAAGTTGGATGCCATCTTGCCCACGCTTCATGAAGAGCCAACTGAGAAGAGGGGCGCAAGAAGAAGAAGGCCCATCCAGAGGCCATTCAGGAACAGGCTACAACCAAAAAGGAGCCAGAATACCTTCCCTATCATTCAACTCTGATGGTTGACTTTGAGGATGCACAGACCAATGTTTTTATCAAGGTATTTAGGAGCAGGCTCAAAAGGTTGTTTCTTTCACTACCATCAGGCTCTGCACAAGAACCTGATGAAAACCCCAGCCCTCAATAAGCTGGTATTCAAGTATGGCCCAAAGGAGGTCAGAAATATCTTCAATTTCTTTGCTGCTATGGTAATGATCAGAAAGGAAGAGGTTAACCTTTTCTATGACAGGCTTCTCAAGGACAATTACATATTTGAGCACCAGGAATCATTTTCTCTCTTTATTCAGTACTTTGATGTTGTAACTGTACTGTTTTAGCAGAGTTTAAAGGGGGAAATATTATAAACTAGATAATTATCTTTATTTAGAGATATGTATTATATAGTTGCTTTGAATCACTTTAAGAGGAACATGATTATGTAGATCATTCAATTGGATGGTAAAAGGGGCTGGCTTGCTCCTGGTAAAGGCTCAGGCGCCAAATTGAGTCATCCACCAAATAGAATAATTTTTTTCATGTTGTTGTTTTTGAGAATTTGAGTTGACTTCCTTGTTTGGGACCAGGTCACATGAAAGTTGGGTTGTGGGTCACAACCTGCTTAGTTGGAACCTTGTTGGTGGGTTGATCCTTCTGTTTCAGCATACACACCCCCAGCTGAAGGTTGGCCTTGTCTTCAGGGAGGTCATTAGGGAGATTGTTGGGGCCCGGACGCCGTACTGGACTAGTTGTTGTTTGGTGGCGGGTAGCACTGTCTCACATTGTTTCTGTCTTGCTTTGCAGGATCTTAGGCATTTGTGGTGGAGGACTTTATCTTGCTTGCGCTTCCCAATCCCTTGCACAAGGTAAGTGTTGTTTTCATTTATCTTTAGGATAATGGCAGGGTCCACTTTCTATGGCTGTAATTTACTTTTATCCGTGCTCATTACCCAGACTTTGTATCCAACTCATGCCTGGCGTGGATTGGGACAAAGGTGTCTCAAAGACGTCTTTCTTCCTTTTTGAGCTAGTCACTGTTGGCTTGTGCTACTTGGGGTGATGAACAAGGTGGAATTTTATTGGGTATTTCTAGCTTTGGCCCAGTGAGAGCTTGGATAATTTTTGATTGTGTGCTGTATATAAGCTCAAAAGGGCTCTTCCCAGTGGATCTGTTCTCTTGGGTACAACATACAAGGAGTGCAGTTGGTAATTGTTTGGCCCAGTCCTCAAGTCTCCTGGTGGTGAGCTTTGTGATAGCTTGTACTTGGCTGCCATTCAGCTACTCAACTTGGCCATTGGTCTGAGGGTGATAGGGTGTGGTTAAAATTTGTTTAATGCCATTTTTTGTGAGATAGATGTTAGTGCTTTCTGAGGTCAATTCTTTGCTCCCATCTGTGATCAATAGTTTAGGCTTGCCAAATTTGCTAATTATTTTCTTTTCAATGAATTGTTAAACGTTGTTGCTGGTATGTGCTTTCACTGCTTGCGCTACCAACTAGCAAGTGGCAAAATTGATGGCTGTGATGATGTATCTTTTGTTGTTGTGTTTTTCAGGAATTGGCCTAACAATGTCAAGGGCCCACACCTTGAAGGGTAGTTGGGAGCAAATTGGTAACACAGATTTTGGTGGGGTATCACTCTTTACAAAAATTTTGCATACTTCACATTGCTCAAGGACCTCCTGTAGATCTTGGTATAAAGTTGGCCACCATGCTTTATGCTTTAGAAATTTATAGAGATTTTGGCTTTTTATATGGCCTAGGTCTCAATGGTAGCAGAAAATGGTGTCAACTCTTTGATGCGTGGGAATGTATGGGATAGTGCTTTTATTAGTCATTTTTTGATGGAGGGTGGTGTATACGTCAGTGAAGAGGTGCTCATTTTTGATGACAGTTTTCTTAATGATGTCAGTGATACCTGGTGGGAACCCTTTATCCTGGTTTGGAGTACCAGGAGGGTCCATTCAGGGTCAAGCCTGCTTTTTCCTCTTGTGGCTCAGGTGTACATTTGAGAAAGGGTGTCAGCCATTAACAACTTGGGCCATGGCTTATATTGAATGTTCATGTTGAATCTTTCAAGGACCCCCATCCAGCGCGCTTGGCGCCTGGAAACTTGATCTGGGATTTGAAGTAAATGAGGGACTTATAGTCAGTTAGGATGATGAATTCTTCTTGGCACTCAAGGTAGCAGCGCCATTTTGAATGGCAATTTATGATGGCCAGTAGCTCCTTATTGTGGATCAGGTGGCAGCACTTGCCATTGGTTAACTTGCAGGCCTTGTAAGCCACAGGGAGGAATCCACTGTTATCTGTCTTGATCCTAAGTCCACCTCCAATGAAAGCATCCAAGGTGTTGATTTCCATCTGATAGTCTCCATCACGCTTGGGGTATTGTAGGATGGGGGTGGACATTATTTTCCTTGAGGCGGCAAAAACAGAGCTCTTGTTGTGGTGTCCATACAAACTTGGTTTTGACCCTTGATTTTAGGATAGGGGGCTGTCAGGACGCCACAGTTGGGTATGAACCTTTGAACATAGGAAATCATCCCCAGGAAGGTGTGGAGCTCTGCTTTGTCCTTGGGTGGGGGCATCTTACAGATGGCCTGAATCTTCTGTTCATTGGGTTCGATGCCATCCTTTGACACTATGTGCCCAAGAAATAGAAGCTGTTTACATAAGAACTGACATTTGAATGGTTTGGCCAATAGTTTGTGCTGTGCCAGTGTTTTGAAGACGGCTTCCAAGCCTCTGTGATGTTGCTCTACTGAGGGGCTGTACACAATGATATTTTCCAGGTATACCAGTGGGTGCTTGCCAATGTGAGGTGTGAAACCTTGTTCATGAAGATGACAAAGGCCAATGGTGCATTTTTTATCCCAAAGTTGAGCACAACACATTTTTAAGGACCATACTTGGTGCAGAAGGCTGTCTTGGGTATGTCTTCTTCTTTGATTTGAATCTGGTTATAGCCTGCTATCAGATCAATCTTGGAGAAGACGGTTGCCCTGCCCAAGGTTTCAAAGATATTATCAATAAGCAGGAGCAGGTAGCCTTTTTGATGATAACTTCATTTAGTGCTCAGTAGTTGATGACAAGTCTAATGGACCTGTCCTTCTTTGCCATAAAGAATATGGCGGTGCCAAAGGGAGATTGAGATGGGCAGATTTAGTCCTTTCTCCAATGCTTCCTTGAGATATGCACGTAATGTGTTGTCTTTGTCTGGGGTGAGCTGGTATATAGGTCATGCCTTAGGTACTGCTCCCTTGATCTGAATGGCATGCTGTATGCGTTTTTCTGGAGGCAAACCTGGTAAGGCTTCCTTGAAGATCTCAGGGTGGCAGCTCACAATTTCCTGGTCTTGGGGAGTGGTTGTGTCCTGGTGGTCCTTGAAGTGCATGACCCCATATTGACAAGAGTCCCAGTCAATTGCTTTGAGGTTTTCCTGTTCTTCATGTGTCTCTGTGATGCATACAAAGGTGTGATCTTGCAAGAGTTAGTCCACAGAGTCAGGGTAAATCTGGTGGTGTACTCCCTTACGCTTGATGGTTAACACTGAACTAACCCAGTCCACATGTGGGTTGTTTTTCTGTGACCAGTCCAGGCCAAGCACAACATCAAACCTGGGTAAGTCAATGTTGGGTCCTTGGATGGTGGAGTGCAGATTCTCCAGCGCAATAGAGAAGGGGGCCATATCCCGTGTCACAGTAATATGGTGTTCATCATCCAAAACCATGTTCTTAATCTGCAAAAGATTAGCCGTTAACTTGAACTTGTTCACAAAGCTGCTGTTTACAAGTTTATAATCTGCACCCAAGTCCAGGAGCGCTGAGCCAGTGTAATTGCAAAAGTGGACAGAAAATGACATGCATTTATTGGGATGTCTGGCAATGGTGTCAATTACTGGATCTTCTGAGGGCACCTGGATCATTGGGCATTGGTCTACGTCTTTGTGGTAGCACTTGTTGTGTGGTAAGACAGGAGTTTGGCAGGGAGAGCTTGGCTTGCTTAATGCTCTCCCTGGGCTTTTAACTCATCCTGTTTGTCCTGCAAGGTACTGGCCCTGAAGTGAGTATGTTTTGAAAATTCATTATTCCTGCTACTGTGACCATTTGATCCTGAGGGCTTATGGCTTGCGCCATTGTTGTTATTGTTGTTGCTATGTGGAGGAGAATTTTTTCAACCTGACAGGTGCAAGGCCTTGGGTCTTTCTCTCTTTTCAGCCTGAGCCTTGTGGAGGGTATTTGACGTCTGATCTGCCTTTTCTACCTCACAGTAGAGACTCTTCAGGTTTCTTACTTTGTCCAGGTTGACATGTCTCATTACATGAGCTTGAGTGCATCATAGTACATGAGGTGCATGGCTGGATTGTCAAATGTCATGTCAGAAGGTGCTTGTAGACAGAGCTCTTTGACGTCTGATCTGCCTTTTCTACCTCACAGTAGAGACTCTGCAGGTTTCTTACTTTGTCCAGGTTGACATGTCTCATTACATGAGCTTGAGTGCATCATAGTACATGAGGTGCATGGCTGGATTGTCAAATGTCATGTCAGAAGGTGCTTGTAGACAGAGCTCTTTGACGTCTGATCTGCCTTTTCTACCTCACAGTAGAGACTCTGCAGGTTTCTTACTTTGTCCAGGTTGACATGTCTCATTACATGAGCTTGAGTGCATCATAGTACATGAGGTGCATGGCTGGATTGTCAAATGTCATGTCAGAAGGTGCTTGTAGACAGAGCTCTTTGACGTCTGATCTGCCTTTTCTACCTCACAGTAGAGACTCTGCAGGTTTCTTACTTTGTCCAGGTTGACATGTCTCATTACATGAGCTTGAGTGCATCATAGTACATGAGGTGCATGGCTGGATTGTCAAATGTCATGTCAGAAGGTGCTTGTAGACAGAGCTCTTTGACGTCTGATCTGCCTTTTCTACCTCACAGTAGAGACTCTGCAGGTTTCTTACTTTGTCCAGGTTGACATGTCTCATTACATGAGCTTGAGTGCATCATAGTACATGAGGTGCATGGCTGGATTGTCAAATGTCATGTCAGAAGGTGCTTGTAGACAGAGCTCTTTGACGTCTGATCTGCCTTTTCTACCTCACAGTAGAGACTCTGCAGGTTTCTTACTTTGTCCAGGTTGACATGTCTCATTACATGAGCTTGAGTGCATCATAGTACATGAGGTGCATGGCTGGATTGTCAAATGTCATGTCAGAAGGTGCTTGTAGACAGAGCTCTTTGACGTCTGATCTGCCTTTTCTACCTCACAGTAGAGACTCTGCAGGTTTCTTACTTTGTCCAGGTTGACATGTCTCATTACATGAGCTTGAGTGCATCATAGTACATGAGGTGCATGGCTGGATTGTCAAATGTCATGTCAGAAGGTGCTTGTAGACAGAGCTCTTTGACGTCTGATCTGCCTTTTCTACCTCACAGTAGAGACTCTGCAGGTTTCTTACTTTGTCCAGGTTGACATGTCTCATTACATGAGCTTGAGTGCATCATAGTACATGAGGTGCATGGCTGGATTGCCAAATGTCATGTCAGAAGGTGCTTGTAGACAGAGCTCTTTGTGCGCGCGGGTGAGCTCCTTCATTGTGCCAGTCTGGTTCAGATCCTTTATTTGGTGTATGATCATGAGGGTGGTGTCCTTCATTACAAATCTTTCTAAGAAGTCCCGCTTGAAGGTATCCAAGTTGTTCTCAGTGTGGTCTTCATTCCCTTTGTTGCATCATGTACCTGTGTTGTGTGTAAGGCTGATGGATATCTCTGCAATCCAGAAATGTTGTGGGCACTCCATTTGTGCCAGCTTGTTCTGGGCAGATTGTATGCATGCTGTGGCATTGTTGTCATTGGCTCCAGCAAACAATTCCAAGGCAGCACTGCAAAGGTGTTAGGCTACATGGGTTGACATGATGCTTTTTTCTGTCACATGAGGAGTGGTGGTAGGTGCTTAGAAGAACCCTTGTGCTGATAGAGTGTTGAAGGCGGAAACCGGTATCACTAAGTTTTGGTACCCAGTGTATTAGGTGTCCAATCTATGGGGAGGCCAGACATGATTACTTTGTAGATTTATTTGACCAGTGTCAGGATACCAGGAGTACTGTGATGCTCCTGTAGGTGAGGGAGGAGTAGAGGCAGGTACCAGCATGGCCCACCAGATGATGAGACCTAACTTTACCAAGTAGGAAAGGGCCTTCACAGCCACAGCCCAGGGTCCAACTGCTGGCAAGGCATAATCAATCAATCCTGTGAGCGCCAGGTAAACATTTCCAGGAATTGACTACTATGGCCAGCGGCATCAGAATTGGGTGGGGTTGAGATGGTCAGTTTGGGCATTGGGGGTGGTTTCATTGGGATCAAGTAGGTGGCAGGGTTGTTGTATTTCCCGTTAAATATCAAAGGGTATATAGTGATTTCTCTGCCGTCACAGACAATTTGATATAGATCCTTGGGGGTGTTTGGGCGGGTGTACCACTGCAAGTCTTCCCAGGTCCAGGGTTTGTGATCAGGGTTGTGGGGATACTCAGTGAAGTGCATAGGGCCAAATGGAGCATTGTGAGGGCAATAGTAGTCAATGTCTTTGGTTTTGTCAGCAGTTGCTTGGCTATCAATCCCTGAGGATGAGTGTTGGTGCTTTGGTAATTGCAGATGCAAGGGTATCAAAAATATTTAAGGAATCAGATGAGTGAACCAAAGGTTCATAACAACTTTATTTGGTAAGGATGACAATATAGAACTTTTTCAGGTGACTCTGACTTATATACTTACTCACATGCAAGTGCCTCTGGGCATTGTTCTGGTGCTATTGTTGTAACTGTGCTGTTTTAGCAGCGTTACATGGGGAAAATATTTAGAAGATAGATAATAATCTTTATTGTGAGATAGTGATTATATAGTTCATGTGAATCAAGGATAACAGGAACATGAATGGTGATCATACGGCTGGATTGAAGAGGGGGTGGCTTGATCCTGGTAATGAGTCAAGCGCCAAAACAAGGTATCCACCATAAAGGATCATCTGTTCATGTTGTTGGATTTGGTAATTTGAGCTTACTTCCTAGTCTGGCTTTGAGTGACCGGATAATTGGATTGCGGGTCACAAACCCGCTTGGTTGGAACCTTGCTGGCGGGTCAAGCCTGCAGGTTTGACACTATCTATGTGGCAAGGCTTGGAATCTCAGGTTCTGCAGTTTGGTTGGCTGCTTCATGGTCATTTTTGGGGTCTTCAGGAACAGTTGTTTGGCTTGTTGGTGGCCCATCTTGGCCTGGCTGGTCATTGGTTCTAACAAGTTTGGCTGCAGGAGTCATGGAGGTTTTCCCAATTTGATCACCATTCTGGGACAGGCTTGACAGGCCTTTTTGGGGTGAAAGAACTTAATTAAAAAAGGGGTTCCTAATTGGGAACCCCAAATTACTTAATGGAGGGTGGGCTTGAACTTGGAGCACTGGGTAGCTAAAATTAGCCTTCCCAGGCCCAACCAAACCCACCAAGGCTTGAGTGTAGCTTTTGGGGCCCAGAACAGGCCCCACAGCTGCAGCCAGGGCAGGAATGGTTCCTGCACCTGGCTTTTTGCTTTTTGAAGAAAATCCAGGTGTGGGCAAATTCCCGTCACCCGCCTGGTGGCGCGGGTTTGATTCCCGCCCAGGGCTTTGAATGTGTTACTTTTATAACAACTACGGCAAGTATGACCAACATGCAGAATTTTGAGGGATGATGTAGGATGGGGAACCTACTTCTGCTACCAATGTCTTAACTGTGCTGATCTAGCAGAGTTACAAGGGAAAAATATTGAAAACTAGATAATTATCTTTATTTGGAGATCTGAATTATATAGCTGCTGTGAATCACCTTAAGAGGAACATGATTATGTAGATCATTCAATTGGATGATGAAGGGGGTGGCTTATTCCTGGTAAAGGCTCAGGCGCCAAATCAAGTCATTCACCAAATAGGATCATCATTTGTTCACATTGTTGTTTTTGGGAATTGGAGTCAACTTCCTGTTTGGGGTTGGGTCACAAGAAAGTTGGGTTGTGGGTCACAAACCTGCTTAGTTAGAACCTTGCTGGTGGGTTGATCCTGCTGCTTTGACATTGAGCACCATTGGGTGGGTGTATTCCAGGGGCATTGCTGTATCCACAAGGACAGTGACTCTATTAATTGGAACTGCTATAAGCAGGTTAAATAAGGCATCACCAATACCACCTAATCACTTGAAGGTTGGCAAAATCAATTTTCCTGCCTGGTTAAGGTAAAAAAGCCCATGCTTGATGTGATCATCAACAAGCTGAAGGTTCAGAATGCTTATGAAAACCAGCTATACCCCCAGGCCATCATAAGCAAAGCTGTTGTATCCAAGTATGCAGACTAGCAGGTCAAGTTTGCAAGTGTTACTAAGGAGGTTTTGGCCTATTACACCAGAGAAGGTTGCCTTACCCATCTCAAAGGCATTGTCATGGCCCTTGGATCCAATACCCAATTCACTCTCTTTGCCAATAAGTTCTTTTCTTCCAAATATGTTATTCTTACTTTATTTTTAGTATATATATGTTAATATTGGATCAAAGTTTAAGACAGAAATATCACTGTTTTGGGATGTGTTGACTTTGGAGCTTTTCCCACTATAGTTGGTACTAGCTAATCCCACATTATTACTGAAGATTTGGAATCTTTGGATTATTTTGAGTCTATTCATATGTTTTATTGTTTTTGAAATGCTTTTTGGCTTTTATTGATATTTCAAGTTATCTGGCGCGGTTTAACCAGAAATTCAAGATAGGGTTTCGAAGTGTCGTCTTCTAGATGGCGTTTTTGAGACGGCGTATCCCACCATTTTAATATATAGTTTATGCTTTTATTAACTGTCAAAGTTAGCAATCAATTTGATTTGGTTTTTTGACAGCAATATGGCTTGCTTTTATCTGTATTTAATTAGAGTAATGTAAAACTAGTGGATTTTATGTCGGTTGATAGAAGATCGGTCGACGGAACAAAAATTCACGGAATTTATTTCTGCCCCTATTTGAAGCAGGGCTTGATTGTACAGTGTGGCCAGAGCAGATTCGATGCTCAAGATCGACTGTGATTGGCTGGTACTGGGGCCTCTGGGAGAGATCGGCTTCCATTGGGATTAAAGCTAATTCTGCTTTTATGATAGGTGGAGTGTTTTTCAGGGTCTCGTTATCTGCCATTGAGTTTAAAATAGTTATTTATTATTTTAAAGTAAAAATAAAATTTAATCGTTGAATTCAAAATCACTTTCGTCCGACAGCCATACAGGAACATCGCCTTCAGGGGAGTGCATGCCAGCCTTGGCATCAAACAGGCATTCTTCAGGCGAATATTCATTAACGAGGTCAGGGTCACCTCCTACAATGGCAATGATGTCTTTGATGGAGGGGAAGGTGCCTACTTGGCGATATTCATAAACCACGCCGCGAGTCGGAGTGATGATGAATGTCCCTCCAGGCTGAAACCCATCCCCGCCGAGCTCCTCAATCAACCCCATTCTACTGGCAGCAGCTGTTGCCATGCGCGTGGCCAGAGACGCAACGTCGCGTAGCCCTTGTAATAGCCCCATTGTCTCCAGCCTCAGTGCTGAATGGACGCTGCGAGAAGGATCCAGGAATAGATCCCACTCCCAGTACTTGCCATCCATGAACTCTTGCAGCCCCACTTCCTCAAACCCTACCCCCACCAGCCGCACGTTCAGTTCATCAAAGTATGGCTTCAAGTCCGACAGCAGCCGGCTTTCGTATCGGCACAGCGGACAACCAAACCTACGCAGCACCTTCAGTATCACCACCTGATCACGCCATAAATCACTTAGCACCTGACATTCTCCATCTAGACTACGCACGACAATCCCCTCCAGGAATGTATATCTGTTCAAGAATCCTTTCATACCTGACAACTCTTCTTACGCTTCCTTAAATCACCTCCCCTGCCCAATCACTATCCACTGCTCGTCTTAAGCTAGCCAAGCATAACATCCTTCTCCTGATTGGCTCCTGCCTCAACTAACTACCTACCCTTAAATCATGTCCGTTACTAACGGAGCTCTACCTCTTGGCATGATCTGGTTTTCTTCTAGACACTGCTGAGACTATTAGTGATGTTGATAATTCCGTAAACAGAAATTCCCCACTCTTGTCATTTGACAATCCAAGTAATTTCACCGAACTCCTAATTCACCAATAGCATATAGCCTAATTCACTTGCCAGCACCCCTGCTTCTGTAAAAAGGTAAAATCATATCCATTCAAATCCAACATAAAATTTATACCAATCCTCCTCTTATCCTAGAACTATCTAGATCTCTATACCCCAATATTCTAAAATAGCCTTGCTTCAATCAAAGACATGGAAATCATATCGGTGTATCCTTTTGGTAGCAAGTATCTAACCTCTTTTAGCAACATGGCTAAAATATTCATGTACTGCTAAATTCAATGCACCGCAACTTTACAATAATTCAAGCTTAAGTAGTTATATAAACAGTCAGTTCAATATATATTCAGCACACTCAGTTCAGTACAAGTTATCATAGATCAACTATCGATATGAGCCCTTTAGATATAGAAACCGTGACAATTCAACAAAACATATACTAAAGATGAAACCAAAGTGGCTGCGCTTGGATCCAGTGATAAGATCCCAATTTGAAAATACTTTTCAACCCCGATCAGCTTCCACTCAGTCAGCCTACTTTAAAGTATAAATTGGCTATCGCTTGTAGTTAAACTAATCCAAACCCAATCAGTTAGTTCACCATCCCTTACTTTTGGTAAAAATCTGGCTAAACTCCCTAACTTATCCTTATGCTAATTAAAGGTGCATCGAAATCCTTGTTACATACAAGTATTTATTGTCGATAAAGATTCAATCAGAAAATGCCGATATTTCTCACCAAAATAACCTTCAACGAGGGACGTGTTCATTCGGCAATCCGAGCCTACACGTTCACTTGGTACCCACAAACGGATATCAAGTGGTCAAAGATCCTAAAGCCAATACTCTTGTCATATAATCAGTATACGGTGATTTCATCCATGTCGAGGGCTGCAAATAGTTTAGAAGATGTTTGCTGCTAGGCAATTTTATGCAGATTTTCTAACCCCCACTATTAAAGATAAGTGCTGATCTCCAGATAGCTAAAGTTAGCAAAGTATACTATTTTTCCAGCCAAGCCAACCAGCACAGTTGCATCTCAGTATATACAGGGAACTCACAGAGTTACCCAAGGACTATTATTCTAGCATACTCTTATCAACCCCCCATACAGGAGCCCTCCTTTATTTCTATATGCAAGCAACATCAACTTTTCCAAGTATCAATAAGCCCTCCCAGGCCAGATATATATATTGTTGCTGATCTCTAATCCATCCAATGGCACTAGCAACCACTACCTGTTGCCATGAATGACAGGCATTTCTCTCCTGAGCCCCAGAGCACAGAACATGGATCAACCTCTGGTTGGCCCAGCTCACAGCCCCAATGTTGCAACCAATAATACTCCCTCACCCGCTAGTGTATCTTACAATAAACAGGGGGCTCTCAAATAGTTGCCCCATGACACCACCAACAGTATGGATCAATATGTGTGCAATATCAAATTGCAAGCACTATCTCCTAACTATGAGTGCTGCCAATTTGAAGCCCTGATCCCTCGTTCAAGATATCCCCAACCCAAAACCTTATGTTGAACCTGCCACCCTTCCACTCCCTAGTAAGCTTGTGGCTTCTTGATATAGCAGATCAATCCTGCTATTCTCCAAAAAAACACATCTTATTTCTATCATTGCCCTTTTTATTAGACAGTTGTTGTGAGAGAGGGGACCAGACTATTTAAGTTTGGCTCCCAACCAGGTGGGATGAACCAACAGGACGAAATCTAGTGCAAGACTGGCAAGGTTGCTTGAACAGGTGTTCATAGAGAGGAGATGTAAGATAGCCGGGGAAATAGGCATTCAGGGTTATCCCACTGAGTACCCAGGAGTTACGCCTGGGTGCGGGCTCAGAAAACACAGGTATGTCTTGGGGGATGATTGAAGACTCCTTTCCAGGAATCATGATAGCATGGGGAGTTCTGGGAGCGGGCACCCCAGTGCTGGTTTAGGGGCAAACAGGTCAATTTCATCACAGGTAAAACTCTTCACTACATTCTCTCCAGCAACTAGAAGACCTTGCGCTTGAGTAGGAAAATCTTTAAGTAGGTGAAAGAGCTTGGAGGAATTATCTTCAGCATGGTAGACAGGAGAAGCAATCTGTCCCGGCAGATCTGAGGAGTGGCAGCAGCATTTTTGGAGGCAGCATGTTTCAATATTGAGTACTTCACTCCAATTGCTAATGAGATAATTGAAATTAATACATTGATACAATTTGACAATGGATTCCTTAAGTTGATTTCCTCAATCACAATTGGATTCAACTTGTTGTGATCTGAGGCGCGGCACAGAGTCACAACAGGGAATCCTAACCTTAGGATTGGACTCATACTAAGTCTTGGTTAGAATGGCAGGGAAGGCTATGTGATTACCTTGTGGCCCTGAATGAATAATATCTGCTAGACGTGGCTAGAGAGGCGCCAAAGTATGTGGAGACACAAAGACAAAAATGTGAATAGAACTTAATTTTATTAGAAAATAGGAAATGGAATATATAGTGGTTTACAATACCACAAAACAATACCAGGACAGTAGGATCATTTGCCACAGGCATGAGTGGGGCAAGTGAATTGCGCTGATCAGGAAACTGAACAATGTATTTCCCAATTTGAAAACAGCCTCATTTCAAAGGGCAAAAGCAAAAGAGAGGGATTTGTCCTTGAAATAACCCAACAAAGGCAAAATTGAAACATGGTGAATGGTGGCATTCACGACATTGCCCCCCTCTAGATTGGCCTTAGGGGGGTGATACTTGCGGAGGAACTTAGCATGCACTCAAGCAAAAGGTCAATCACTAGAGAGGAGCTTTACTGTATACTCTGATCCTTGCTTAAAGGTCACTTCTAAGGGCCCAATCCATAACAAGTCTAGTTTATGAGCTTGTCCTCCTACTCTGTGTTGATAATACAGAACATGGTCTCCAATGGCAAACTCAGGCAGGGGGGATCTCCCGGCATTGTCAGGGGAGAGCTCCAGCAGCTTGGTCTTATAGGCAGACGTGTAGGCAGTAGCCTATATATTGATGATGCGGTTGAGTAGATCTTTGATGTGCTCATCAGGGTTCATGGCCTTATCAGAGGAGAGTAGGGGGGCCAGGAGTGACAGGGTAGTGGCTTCATGACCATACAGCATAGCAAAAGGGAAGTACCTGGTGACACAATGCTTGCTAAGAAAATAGGCAAAGAGAGCAGCAGGTAAGTATAAATCCCAGTTGGCAGCGTCAGAGTAAGTAAGCTTTCTCATGATAGAAACCAGAGTTGAGTTGGCGCGCTCAAACGCCCCATTGGTGGAAGGATTATAAGGGGCATAGAAAGACTGGTGAGACCCCAAGGCGTCAACAACAGATGTCACTAATCTGGCGTTGAAGTTTGTCCCATTGTCAGACAACAACACTTGAGGGCAACCATGGCAAAAGAATACATCTTGCAGCAGAAAGGCGGCGGTTGTCTTGGCAGTGATGTCTTTAGTAGGGCAAGCTTCTACCCACTTGCTAAAATGATCAACAGCAATTAGGATAAAGCTGTAAATCCAATGCCTCCTTTAGCCTTGGATCAAACTGTTTTTTCCCCGCGGCACAAAAAAAGGCCCAAAAATCATAGTAAAGCCACTCAATTCCCTAGGAGATTTAGCTCATACTGTTGATGAGAGATTTGTCCTGGCTTACCCTGTGGATCCTCTGGCTTTGGTTGTCCCGGCTTGGGAGGAAAGTCTGATCAATTTGGATTTTTTTAGCATGGCGTTGCCCTATTTTAAAAACAATCAGGAACGCCCAATCAAAAGACAAAACATCAATGGTCTCAAAGTCAACTGAATCTGAAATGATTGGGATGCCATTCAGCTAATCAGATGGAGCTACAGAAATTACCTTGAAACCCTCCAGTCCCCCTGGCCCTGGCTAGCAAATTTTCTCCCTTAGCAAATCAGATGCAACTCTTGAGGTCAGGTGATTACTGCGTGCCAACTCACCCCTTTTAACAATGCCAGGGGACTTTGAGTCCCTTGCTTGTCAATTCTCCAATTTATTAAAGTTTGGGTTCTGTTGCACTTGTTTTTTTAAAAAATTTAGTTTTGATTGGATCTCTGTTTGAGTTCCTATCACCTACAGACTTTAAAGTGTTAGTTGTCTCCTTAAACCTTACCTTCCGCCAACCTGTTTCAATCCTGGTCCCTCTTCTGGGACTCTTGAAACTGACTCCAGTGTATAGTTGTCTTTGTTTTTGCTTTTTCTTTCAAAGCTTATGCTTAAGTTTAAAAGTTTTAGTTAAATTCATTATAAAAACCCACTTAAATCATGATTTTCTCTTAAATCTCTTTGTTTCAACCCCGCTTTTGCTTTTGTTTTGTTTTGTTTAAAAAGACACCTGAGATCATTGCCAAGCTTTACAAGACCTTCCTGCTATTTTCTGCCTAGTTTCTTGTTTGTGGGTTCTACTTTTAGGCTAAATCTTATTGTTTTAACCTATAACAAAACCTCCTACCTTGCCCAAATTTTGTGGATAATTCAACTATGATACTCCCAATGCTGAGGTTTGTGGTATTTTCCCTGGCTCTGTTCCTGTTACTTTTGTGGTCAACCTCACCCAATTTGTGGTCAAAAATCTCCTCTTCTGCATGGCTTGCGGGTGAGGATCCTTACACCTTCTTGAATCTCCCTGGTGGCCTCCTGTTCTCTGGAGAGGCTGTGGTCAAGAGCTTGACTTGCGATGATCTGGTATTAGAGGTCATGAATCATGCCTTGCCCATTCTTGTGGGCAAGGAAACATTGACACCTCCCCTCCTTGGTCTGGAGAAGAGTGGCTTGGCACCTTTCCAAGTGCTAATGAAGCCCCCTCCTGCTTCCACCTGTACTCTCTGGTTGCTTACAGGCCTAGTGCTGATGTAATTGAATGTGTATTTTCTTCAGCTATCCCCTGGGTCCTCTCTGTGGTCCCCCCTTTGAGCGGCTGTCCCAGTTCTCCACTGGGCGGCATCCTGGTGGTTTGTTTCACCTGGATGGGAGCCAAACTTAGTTAGTTTAGCCCCCCTCTCTCACAAAAGCAGCAACCAGAGTGGGAGCAAGGGAGAGGCCCTACAGTGTTCATACTGACAGTGTGAAATACGTGTTGAGGGGGGGGCTAGCTTGAACTCATGAGTGGTGGCTTTAGGACGTTAGAATTGCCAATCATGGCAACTAGCAATAACATCTGGAATCAGCAGGCAAAGATTTTCTCAGAAGTAATTCTTCTGGAGCCAGGCATGGGTCTTAGCAACACCTCTATGACCCGTCTCCTTATGAGCTTGAAGCACCACCAAAAGGCAAAGACTAGGCCTTACATAAGGCAATTAGTGGTCTTGTACTTTCTTGAAAAGCTGATTGTCACAAATGAGGGTGTCTTCAGATAAATTAGAAAGGGCAACTCAAACAACTTCTGTCTCATTTTCCCATGAAGAAGGATATCCAATTAGTTCATACAACCTGTCAGCCTCCGCAGGATGCAAAGCAAGAATGGGCATTCTGGAGAGCCCATCAGCGTTCTGATGTTGAATCCCAGGGCAATGGAGCACAGTGAAGTTGTATCCTTGTAGACGTAGAGCCCATCTAGCTAGGCGCCCTTCAGGCTCCTTAAGTTGCTGTAGCCATCTGAGAAAAGCGTGATCAGTAACCACAGTGAAATGGGTACCATACACGTAATGGCGGAACTGTTTGACGGCATGCAGCACAGCAAGGCACTTCTTCTAGGTCACACTGTAGTTCTTCTCATGCTTATTCAGGACACAAGAGGTATAGGCTATAGGGTGATTCACATCTTCATCATCCAGTTGAGCTAAGATAGCCCCAATAGCCAGGTCACTAGCATCAATATACAGGATGAATTCTTTATTGTAGTCAGGATATACTAAGATGGGAGCCTCTTTGAGTTTTTGTTTGGGAGTTTCAAAGGCCTGTTGCTGGCTGGTGGTCCATCTGAAAGGGACATTACACAGCAGCTGGACCAAGGGATTGCTAGTGTCATCAAAATCAGGGATGAATTGTCTGTAGTATCCAATCATACCCAGAAAGACTTGGACTTCTTGCAGGTTGGTGGACGGAAGCATTTTGTCAATGGCTGCAACTTTATTAGTCATGGGACAAATTCCTGTCTGAGTCACCTCATGCCCTAAGAATTCAAGGCGTTCCTTGAAGAAGGAACACTTATATGGCTTTAACTTAAGTCTAGCTTCACAAATCTTTATGATCACTTCCTTAAGATGAGCCAGGTGGTTAGTAAAGGTAGCAATAAAGACATTTATATCATCTAAGTACACTACGATACATGAGAGCTTCAAATTTTGGAGGATGGAGTCCATGGCTTGTTGGAAAGTAGCTGGAGCATTGCAGAGCCCTTGCGGCATTTGCGTAGGCTCAAACAATCCTTTGGAAGTGATGAGCGCAGCCTTCTGTCTATCATCAGGTGAGAGATCAACTTGCCAGTACCCAGAGGCTATATCCAAAGCAGAGAAGAACTTGAAGCCCCCAAGGCGGCGGAGAGCATCATCAATGTGTGGTAAGGGGTAGGAATCCTTTTTGGTTAAGGAATTCAGGTGTTGGTAGTCCATCACAATACAATGACTTCCATCCTTCTTCTTCAGTATAAGCAAGGGGGAGGCCCATGGACTTTGGGAAGGAGCAAGCAGTCCAGTGTCTAGAAGTTTTTTGAGCTCTTTAGACACCTGAGAATCCTCTACTTGACTGTGGCAGTAGGGTTTAGCGCAAAAGGGGGGAGCATCACCAGTATCAATCTGGTGAATGACGCCTTTAGCTAAACCATAATCCGTGCTATCCTTAGCAAAGATATCCAAAAACTGATCCAGTAGGTCAAGCATCTCTTTCTGTTGAACCGGAGATAGCTGCAGGAAGTCTTGAGCCGTGAATAAAGATAGGACTTGGGGCTTATCCTCAAGAAGATTAAAGTCCTGGAACGTACCAAAGGAATGTAGCAATAGGATTTCAGGAGCATTCAATAACCTGCCATAACCAATGACCTGCCCTCTAGACATATGTATAGGGAGAGAAGTCAAGTTGGCAATCAGCAGTTGAACGGGGTCTTTATGAGAGACATCCAAGATTCCTGGACAGAGATAGGATTTGTTGTGTCCTAGCAAGGAAGGAGAGTACAACTCTAGGAATGTACGCTCGGGAAGCTCATACAATATTTGGGAGTTTAGGATAGCCTGAGACCCAGGGTGAATAGTCACAGCAGAAGTGGCCAAGAGAGGAATCCCTTCAGACACAGTACACACCATAAGAGGGCACTTCATCTTGGAGGGATGAGTACAGTATTTTAAAGTGAAAACATCAGTGGGATATTCCAAGACACATGTCTTGAGGTGCTTCCTGGGAACTTTAACTGGCTCTTCAAAGAACAAAGGGACCTTGTACCCTAAGATAGAGAGGTAGCTGTCCTTTAAGTTGATGATCCCATTGTATTCCCTAAGGAATTGAGTACCAACTAGAAGGTTGTAGCTCTCGTTCTCCAAGACAATGGCAGGTGCAGCCAAGAGTAGTTTGCCAAAACACATGGGAAGAGCAGAATAAGCTCATATAGCATGAGTCATGAATAGCTCAGCTGTGCCATACAACTGGTGATAGTTAAGGTCAGGGGCAATTTTGAGTTTCTTCACAAGCTTAAAGGAGACAACCTTGACTGGCAAGCCAGTGTCTAAAACAGCCTTGATCTTCACTTTTTGAATGGATTTTTACTTGAGTGGTAGTATAACCAAAATGAGGGAGGACAGCCAGAATGTTTTGGGCTTTGGCTAGTTCTTTGTCCCACTTTTCAACCATGCATCTTAGGCCTAGGAACTCTTTATAGACTATCTGGAGAGGGAGCAAGACTGAGACATTTTTTAACACAGTGTCAGCAACCTCGGCAGCTTCTTCAAAAAATTTGACAAGTATGGGAGACCTCTTGGCTTGAGTGAGGTATGGGCAAGAGACAACCTCTTTGGCATCAGGCAGAGGCTTGGCAGTTGTTGTAGCTTTCCCAGAATGTAACTTATAAGGGACTGCAATAGTTTCAGGGACAGCCAGGACTGAATACCCATAGGCTTTGGGATCTTCTATATCAGAATTGTCCATTTCAGAGTCATCAGAGATATTTTGGAATAGCAGCATAATGGGGTAACCTCATTGTCAGCAGGCTTAGAATCATCAACAGAGGGGGGAATTAAAGGAGACTGGGAAGAATTGTCAATCAAGAGTGTCTCTGCCTCTAGGTTTATTTTTCTTTTCCCGCCTGCTCTTTGGGATCAGCTCCTTAAACCCAAGGATTGGTGCAGGCTTGAGAATGGTGACCTATCTGTCCACAGTTATGGCAGCCTTGGCTTTGAGAAGAATTCTGCAAGTTTATGGTGAGGATATGCGGGCCACGTGAAGAAAAACCAGAGGTAGAGGCAGTACAATTCTTCCGCACCACTGCCCCAGAATGGGCAAGGTGCATATCCTGCAATAGTGACTATATGCTCTTCATTGAAGAAAGCATGTCTTTATGGGCCTTTAAGTGAAGACACAGGAGCTGGTTAACCTTGAGGGCTTGAGCACAAGCCATGTATGCCTCATGTGCAGTCAACTGGCAGTTTGTGATAAGTTGTTGTCCTTTCATGTAGAATCTATATGCAAATTTAGCTAGGGTCTCCTTTGGCTTGAAAGCAATGTGCATGAAGGTGTCCTTCTTCACTTCCAAACTAAGATCACCGCCAAATTTGTCAATCAGAAGTTGCTTCATATCTTCCCAGGTCTTAGTGATGGGCAGCTCTGGTACTACTACCTCTTGATAGGTCAGGTGTAGACAGGTTAGAATGTGTTCCTTCTTAACCTCATCTGAGGCTCTTCTCATGGCAGTTTCAGAGATAGTTAGAAAAGCTGTAATGGTCAAGGTTTCGGGGTCAAAGACTTGCTGTTGTGAATACTGCTATTCACTATGTTTTGATGTTGCCTTTGGTGGGCCATTTTGAAGACTAATCTCTTGCTTTTGCTTTTGCCTCTCAAAATGAGTTGATGACTGAATCAGGAAATACAATTGTTTGGTTTCTTGACTCTGCGCATCTCACTTGCCCCACTCATGCTTGTGGCAAGTGATCCTACTGTTCTGGTAATGTTTTGTGGTATTCCTAACCACTATATATTCCATTTTGTATTCACCAATAAAAATTAAGTTCTATTCACATTTTTGTCTTTGTGTCTTCCAGTACTTCTGCGCCTCTCTATAACCACAACTAGTAGAGATTATTCTTCCAGGGCCGCAAGGTAACCACATAGCCTTCCCTGTCATCTAACCAAGACTTAGTACAAATCCAATCCTAAGGTTAGGATTTCCCGTTGTGTGTCTGTGCCACGCCTCAGAACATGACAAAAATGGTGCTCACTACAGGGGCTGTAAGCCCCTTGGTTATCCCTTTTGCATCCATGTTTTCAGGTCCTTTGCCTCCGCCTATACAAGAGCCAACCTACCTGAAATTACTAGTCCTCCTATTAAGGAAGATATTGCCAACCTGCCTATTTTCCTTAATGTACTGAACCTCAGGAATCGTACCTGCCTAGTTGCTTACCCCATGGGTACCCCTGACTTAGAACAAGTCATGTCGGTAGCCCTTGGGATAGCCTGTGAAGGAGCCATCCCTTGCCTTCAGCTGTATTTCAGTCAGGCTGAATACTACAAATTAATTGTGGCTCCTCAATTTCTACAGCATCTCCTCTCAGCGGCTGGCTCCGCTGAACACTTACTATCATCCTTTGTGCAGCCTGCCTTGGCCCACCATCAAATAGTGTTGGGGCTCCACGTCCAAGAAATCTTGTCTCTACAAGCAGTGGTTACTCATCACTGGGACCAGTTTTCTGCTTACCAACAGTGGATCCATTCCCTGTTTTCCTTGGTATCTGACAATTAACACAACTCTGTTAACTCCCAGACCTGTTTGGTTAACTCTGTTTAATTTATGCGCCAGTCCATCCCCAAGTACATGAGAGAGTGTCTAAACAAGTTTCACCAGCTAGAACAACCCTGGAAAACTCAAGTAGATTCCACCTTAAACACTTACCTCTCCAACTTTGAGCGACTTTTGCAGCAGCTCAATGCATTCAGCACGTATTTGTTTGAGCAACTACAGCAAGTAGCAGACTTTGCTGCTAACGGCCTTAATGAACTCAGTACAGCGTTTGAGCAAGAGAGAGCTACCACTGCTGCTACTATAGCCAAACTCTAGAGTCAAGTGAATGAATTATCTACGCCCAAGCCAGATGTTCCGCCCTCTCCCCCTTCTGATGACTTAGTGGATCAAGAGCAGAGAATATGGGACGCTATTTGAGAGCTACATACAACTAATTGCAGTCAAGGATGTCCTACCAAAGCCCCTCAACCTGACCCCCAGGTGCTTGAGTTGACTGCCCAAGTTGCTGAGCTACAGCAAGAGCTTGCTGCCTTACACAAGATGATGGCAACTGCTGCTAGTCAGTTGGGGCTATCAAAGAGGATGGTTGTTGCCCTGGCTTACCAAGAGCCCCTCAAATCCAATGCGCTAGGGAACTAATTGCCCTAGCTAATGAGGTGGATCATTTGAAGCAGTACCACACTGAGCTGGATAGAGATGTACAAGAGATGAGTGAATTAATTGACTCTATGAACAACAGGTTTGCCCCTTTCCTCTCAGTGGGGCCATCCCTTACTTCTCAACTGGCTGAGCTCTCCATAGTAGTGATCACCCAAGGTCAACGCCTAGATGCTACTGCACAACAGACCACTCAAACTGTCAATACAGCTGCCTGTGCTGTTGAGACCCTGACTACCCTTGAGGAGAGTGTTCATCAGCTATGGGCTAGACAGCCCCCTCTGAATCTGAAGCAGAGTTTTCCCCATGTATAAACGTACTCAATAGCAACAATGGTGGCCCAACTCCCAAAGCACATTTTAAACCTACCTTTAAGCAAGTCTTTGACCCCAGAACCTTGAATATTGCAGATTTCCTAACTATCTATGAAACTGCTATGAGACAAGCATCAGATGAGGTTAAGAAAGAACATATTCTGACCTGTCTACACCTGACTTGCCAGGAGGTGGTGGTGCCTGAACTACCCACCATTGAGACATGGGAAGATATGAAGCAGCTTCTGATTGATAAGTTTGGTAGTGACCTTAGCCTGGAAGTAAAAAAGGATGCTTTTATGCACATTGCTTTCAAGCCTAAAGAGATAATAGCTGAGTTTGCATACAGATTGTTGTGTTTGGCTCCTGGGGACTACATCCAGGAGGACACAGCGGGAAATCTTTATAACAAAAGATTTGAGGTTCCAAGCTAGCCTTGGGTTAGCCTTCAGGGCAAAATTAAGGGCACATACCTTAATTTCCTGGAAAACAAGATGTAAAAGTCCTTTTGGCAGAAAGGACAGGAAAAAGCTTGAAGGTTATTAAAGCCAACACAAATGTGGATAAACTTGTCTTTATTAGGAGTAATGATTCTACTTTAAATAGTAGACAAGGGACGGTGATCACTCATTAGGAAGACAGAGTGGCTGAGGGTGTCACATTGGGATGAGGTCATACCAGGATCAATCACAGACAGGTACAATAATCTGGAATGGGTGGATATGAAAAAGAACCAGACCCATTTACAGAAGGCAAGGAATATTTGAAATTGAAAGCAAACCCAGCCAAATCTTCACAACTATCAATATTCAAAGGCCATATTGAAATAGCATTAATTG